>JABSTQ010008662.1:0-87215 GCA_013358835.2 Ixodes persulcatus | reverse complement strand
AGTGTATGGCAAAGTGACCTGATGGCGACGACTTTAGGGACAGGGCATGTTCTCTTAGACGATCGTTGACACACCTTCCTGTCTGTCCTACATACAGTTTCCCACAAGTAAACGGTATTTCGTATACGACTGCACATTGGCAATCGATGTATTTTGGTTGATGTTGAACTCCGTATTTGCCATGTTGGTGTTGCTTGTTGTTAATTTTCGGACACAGCTTCTTTAGTATGTCCAGTGCAGATATCACGACCTTGACGCGAAACTTCGATGCAATCTTCGTAAGGTTGTGGGAAATGCGGTGAATGTATGGAAGCACAGGCGGTCGGATATTTGTGTGCCTTTTTATCGTTTGTCGTCCGGGTGAGCCGATAATGGTTTCGGCGTCGTCATACAAGATGGAAATTGGGTAGCCAGAATCCTGAAAACGCTGCATTTGATCATGAAAGCTTTCCCCCGCTGCATGTACACACGATTTCTTTAGCGCAGCGTTTATAAAGGTTTTTTACAATTTCACTCCCCATAGATTCCCTAGATTGCCTGAAAATTCCCTATAAAAGAAACTGACACGTCAAAATGGCTTTAGAGCGCACCTCTTATGCGCCCGTTTCCGGCTTGAGCGGCGTCCCTGTCGGCGTAACCGCGCGGTGCATTATGGGAAGCGTGACGTCACTGTTGACGTCATCGATCACGTCATCAGGGACGATGCCGATGCCGATGCCAATGACGTCATCAGTGAGGATGACCTCATCAGTGACGTCACTGGTGGCGTCATCAGTGGCGATGACGTCACGTGACGACGTCATCGTCATCATCACGTGAGCTCACAGGGGTCACGTGACGCGGGGTCGCGTGACGCCCGTGAGGTCACGTGACCCTCGTGAGGCGACGCCGCTCGGAGGGAGGAGTAGCAGACAGGATGAGGAGGTGAGGAGGAGGGAGGAAGGATATACCCTCCCCTCAGTACCCTTCCCTCCTCCTTTTCAAGAGCTGCGCTCTATTTCGGCGTTACAGGGAGTTGCAAACGGATTTCATTTTTTTTTTCTTTTCATTATGGGAACCGATTGAAAACGATGCCTGGACATTACCCCTCAACATTCGAAACGTGCGAATTCAGTATTTGTGAAGTAAACAAACAATTTCCAAATGCCAAATTTGAAGTTCTCGTGCGATGCACGCCAGTGCAGTAACGTAAAAGGTTGAGCCGTCCAGCGAGTCGAGTTTCTCTGACGGCTCCGAACCGCCGCCACCCCAAGTGTCGTGTTCGCCGGCGACCCGCGAACAATCGGTTTCCTCCGTACGTGCCGCCTATCGCTGCGAGCAGACGACACTTGACTTTCGAGTGCGAAGTTCTTTTCGTACCCTTTAACGATCTCAAATGCTTTGAAATGGTGTGAGGTCGAAGAGAACGCGCAGTGGACCTTTGTGAGCGACGTGAGGGGCCACGTCGCGCCGGTTCTGCGTGAAAGGCTGCCCCAGCGCAGTCAAAACCGAAACTACGATACACATACGCCAAACCCAGTTGTTCTGACCGTTTGACGATTTCGTTTTGGAAGTCTTAGCTAGAGGTCATCGGACACCTAAAAAAGTCACTTCGTCCGATTCCGTGACTTACCAATCATCCTCTGCTACATGTGTCGAGCGCCGTCATGTTTTCCGATGGAGGATAAAAAGCCAGGAGGCGACCTCACACCGGACTCCAATTTTCGGTATTTCAAAAAGATTGGTCGTAGTGCGGTCGGAATGGCGTTAAAAAACATGTTTTACGAATGCCGTAATTAAATGTTATAGAAATGTCGCTTACAAAGCTTCTAAATTTAATAATATTTTGCGTCACAAATCAAAAGAAGCGAGGAGTTGAGGAGCGGGAGTGAAAAACACCAAAAATAAAAAAAGCTCGCGCGCGCTTAATATTTTTTTTTGTGTTTTATTTTTTGATGTGTTTATGATTACAACTTCCATTATTTTAGACAAAAAAAAAATAAGCCCTTTGGAATGCCAGTGCCCCTTTAAGCTGAGACCAGAAGCTCCGCCTTCAGTGCGAGTTCGCTGGCTTCCGCAGTGCTTTGGTTTCGCGTGCCTGCGCGTTCACACTTGTGTTAGCAATGGCAGAAAGCTCGCGCTGAAGGCGAAGCTTCTGGTGTCTGGTTATGGGTTAACGGAGTGTAATGTATCCCGGGGCGAAGCCAAGCCACGACACCGAGGAGCGTCCAGATGTGCTTTTAATGGCGCCTGGAATTGCAATGCCCGAGCACCCGTCCCGTGCCCCAGGTCCGCGCTCTTGAAAAGCGCGGGATCAGCGCGTGTGCCCGGTGACGCAATCTCTTGGCCACCAGCTGATACATGACACTTCCCCCTCACTTGGCTGAGAACCCTAATCTTTCTGGCGGCCGTCGCACGCGAGTGCTGGTGCGTATGATCGGCTGGGTGGAACATGAAGCTCCTGTAGGTTGTGTAGGAGCAGTAGCCGGCGATTGAGGGGTGATTGACACCTCGCAAGGCTCCATGGCCAAGTCCCACACAGGTGAAGGTGTAGTAGTCGTTCTGCGCGGTTGCGTGGAACTTCTAGGTCGTATATGTTCCATATGTCGCCGTGTCTGCCCCTGATCGGTGTCGATCATCCAGGACCGAGGGCCCAGGCGTCTAGTGATGGTACCCGCCATCCATGTGCGTCCACTTGGAAACTTGCGAATCCACACTGCTTGTCCCACCAAAAATGCTTCCGGGACTGTCGAACTTGTGGGTTCATAGTTTGGTCTGTGGAGGAGTCTCTCGAGCGGAGACGGCAACTCTCGGCCAAGTAGCATCCACGCTGGAGTTTTTCCCGTCGCTGTGTGTACGGTAGTGTGCTGCTTGTATAAAAAGCGTGCCAGCGTACAGTCCATCGTGCATTTTCCGCCCTTCGCCAACGCCTTCTTTAACTGCTGGACCATTCGTTTAGCTTGGCCGTTAGTTGCAGGGTGATAAGGGGCGCTGGTGACCGCTGCGATGCCGTTGGAGGAGTAAAAGCTCTTAATTTTTTCCGATACAAAGGCGGTCCCGTTGTCGGGCATTACTTTCCGTGGTATGCCAAAGGTTGCAAACACGCTGCGTAGTTCTGAAATAACCGTAGATGACGCCATATTCCGAACTGCGCGAACTTCTAGCCATTTGGTATACGCGTCAACAATTATAAGGTAGACTTGCCCCTCGATCGGCCCGGCAAAATCTAGATGGATGGTGTCCCACGGTGCCGTAGGTCTTTCCCAGGTTAAGTTTTCGGCCTTTGGTACTGCTCTCTGGTGCACTTGGCACGTGTCACAATGAGCTACACAGAGTTCAATCTCTTTGTCGATCCCAGGCCACCACAAGTAGCTCCGAGCGTATGCTTTCATGGCAACGATGCCCCGGTGCCCCGCATGTAGAAGTGCTATGGCCTCAGATCTCATTGACGCGGGAATTACTACGCGCGATCCCCAGATGAGACAACCACAATGAATTGCCAATTCTGATGCCTTGAGCTTGTATGCGACGAAGCGATCCCCGTCCAGCTTTCTCACTTAGCCATGTTTGACCGCTTGGAACACCTTAGCAAGTATGGAATCCTTTGCTGTGTTGTCCGCCAGTTCTGTTGCAGTCATGGGAGGTTTCGTGAGCGCTTCCAACATTAAGACATCGCCTGGAGGATGTTGCTCGTCGTCAGTTTCCGGCAATGGCAGTCTGCTTAAGGCATCGGCGTTTTGATTCTGTTTTCCTGCCCTGTAGATCATATTATAATCGTAGGCTGTCAGCTTAACACACCAGCGTGTCATCCGTGGCGAAAGCACAGTTGGTACTGGAGATTTTTGGCCCATGATCCCCAACAGCGGTTGTTGGTCTGTTGTAATCGTAACGTGACGTCCCGCGACGTAGCGATAAAAACGGTCCATGGCGAAAACAATTGCCAGCCCCTCACGATCCAACTGTGAGTAATTCTTTTCGGCTTTGCCGAGCGTTCTCGAGGTGAAAACGATTGGAGCTTCGTTGCCATCGGCATCGAGCTGAGCTAATACCGCTTCCACGCCGTAGGGTGATGCGTCACATGACACAATCAGGCTTTTGTTCTCGTCGTAATGCGCGAGAACAGTTCGCTGTGCGATGGCATGCTTTAACTGTCGAAAAGCTTGCCGATGCTTTTCTTGCCATGTCCAAGGGACGTCCTTCTCCAGCAGTGCATAGAGGTCCTTTGCAATCGTTGCCCGGTTTGCCAAAAACCGGTCGTAAAACGCTAAAAGTCCCAGAAACGATTGTAGCGTTGTTCGGCATGTTGGCTCGGGCATTTCCTTGATGGCTTTCAGTTTTTCCTCTGTCGGGTGTATTCCAGCAGCATCAATGATGTGGCCGAGGTATTCTACTCGTTCAACGGCAAAACGGCACTTACATCTCTTGAGTCGAAGTCCAGCCTGAGCGAGTCGCGTCAGTACTGTGTCCAGCCGAGTCATGTGTTCGGCTGCGGTCGCACTGCTGATGATCACGTCATCGAGGTATACCCCGATCCCCGGAATTCCAGCATGTACTGTTTCTATGAATCGCTGGAAAATCGCTGGTGCTGCGGCGATCCCAAACGGCATCCTCTTGACTCTGTATAGGCCTTTTATAGTGTTAATGGTTAACACATCACCTGTATCTCTTGTCAACCGTAGCTGCTGATACGCTTGCGTGAGGTCTAGAGTAGAAAATACCAATCCTCCTTGCAAATTGGTTAGGATTTCTGAAATTGTTGGCATAGGATACACGGCTGTTTTCGCCTCCTTGTTTACTGTACTTCGATAGTCTCCGCATAGTCGAATGGTCCCGTCTTTCTTCCGGACCACCACCACAGGTGTAGCCCACTCGGAATGCTGTGTTGGTTCTAAAATACCTTGGCTCTCGAGCCTTTTCAACTCGGCCTCTACCGCCGGACGTAGTGCGAACGGCACGGGTCGTGATTTGAGGAAATGAGGAGTAGCGCCCTCTTCTAGTTCCAGGTTTACTGGTGGGCCACTATGCCCCCTGATGTCGGCGTCAAAAACATCCTCATGAGCCTTCAAAATATTCGCAACGCTGTCCTTGGTGCCTAGATGGTGGATGCCACTGACCCGAATCTTGAGGTCTTGAAACCAGTTTCTTCCCAGAAGACTGCAGCCTGTTCCGCGGGTGACAACCAATGGCAAGATGTAGTCTTTTGATTTATGTCTGACATGCACGTTCGCCGTTCCAAGGACGTGTAAACCCTCTCCTGACCAAGTATGAAGCGTCAGCCCGCCCTGGTTCAACGTTGGAGGGTTCTTGGGCCACAAACGACGATACGTGGTTTCGCTAATGATTGAGCAAGCCGCTCCCGAGTCGACCTCCAATTCCAGCTCGCGGTTGTTGATCTTCAGGGTGACCATGAACTTTGGCAGCGTGCTGGATGCCCGTACTGCATTCAGCTCGTGCAAGTTCCATGACTTGTCCGAAAGATCATCATCCGAATGCAGAGTTTCATCGTGTTGTTCCACGTGGTGTGTCTTCTGCGATTGTTGATGCACCCTTGACTTCTTGAAGCAAGCCTTTTCGACATGCCCCTTCTTGTGGCAGAAGTTACATCATTTCGGGACTGGTACGAGAAGGCCGAATGCTGTTCTAGGCATCGGTAACATGTCAGTGGTTCTGACTGTCTTTTCTCCTTCTGTTCCAGGTGCGCAGGAGGTAATTGTGCTTTTTTAACTGCGTAAATTTCCGATTTTTGGGCTTTCATGTCCCTTTGATGTTGTGCCGCACCTTCTGTCCTCACAGCCATGTCGTATGCTTTTTTAAACGTTAGGTTGGTTTCCGCAAAGAGAGGTTGCTGTAGGTGCTCATCCATCATGCCACACACGAACCGATCCCTGAGCATTACGTCCAGAGGCAGCATGGTAGGGTTGGGTACTGGTGGACTCACGGTGACCGCAGTTCCAGGGGCGTCCGCGCTGGCGGGGTCGGCAGTCGTTCCAGTAGCCGCCGAAGCCACGCCGGTGGTGCTGGGCGATGGCGCAGCCGTCTGTGTCGCCAGTATCCCGAAATTGCAGTCAGCGGCTAACTTCTTTAGAGCTGCCGCGTAGGTTGCAATGGACTCCCCGGGCTGCTGGTCTCTCCGCTGGAACTTCGTTCTGCCGAAGAGCTCTGACGGCCGGGGGTCGAAGTGCTTCTGCAGCATCGCCATGAGTTCGTCGAAAGGGACGCTTCCTGGTGTCCTCGGTGGAACGAGTGCTCGCACTACTTCGTATGTCTGTGCTCCGCAAAGTGTGAGCAGTAGAGCCCTCTTCTTTGAAGGCTCAGCTATCTCGTTTGCCTCGCAGTAGAAACCAAAACGATCGGCCCAGGATGTCCAAGCTGTCAGGTTGAATTCTTCCAGCTTGCCTTGGGTGGTCATTGTTCCCGCGGTAGTCCTTGTATGTTGACCGACTCGTCGCCAAAATGTAATGTATCCCGGGGCGAAGCTCAAGCCACGACACCGACGAGCGTCCAGATGTGCTTTTAATGGCGCCTGGAATTGCAATGCCCGAGCACCCGTCCCGTGCCCCAGGTCCGCGCTCTTGAAAAGCGCGGGATCAGCCAGAGTCGTATATTAGGAGAGTTTGGACAATAGGCGGAGCAAAAGCCGCCGCCAGCGCCGAATATTCCCCCCACGCTTAGAGCGTAAACTAAATTTGTGACACAGCGTCGACCAATCAGGAGACCTCTACTCCATCTCACAAAAGTCTGCAGTGAAGACAAAGGCACAGGCGCGTGAGCCTAGCTCAGCGAAACGCTTTTGTTTGTACGAGACCTCGTGCATAGGAGGCACTTTCCAAAGCCACGCGCTCGTGCCCATGCCTTTGTCTGCACTGCTAGAACAGCGTCCTGAGACTGGCTGAAAGAAAGCAGTGCAAAGGGTGGGGTGCGCGAGCGTCTTGAGACGCGGAGTTCCGCTCGGCACGGCTCAAATTATACTTCGTTTCACTTTATCTGCGAGCGAAGCCAAAGCTAGAAGCGCGAGACCAGCGCCTTTTGCATTTCTCCCCAGCTCGCGCGCTCGAGCAAAGCCTGAACGCACGGAGCTTCCGTGCTCGCGCTTCCAGTTTTGCCTTCGCTCGCACATAAGGTGAAACGAAGTATAGTCGTGGCACAAATTTAGAGCACACGACCACCGCTAGGGGCTGTTTCGCGGCCTGTGGTTAGCCCCGAGATGCTCGCCTATTCAAACCAATGTATGGCCAAACTCTCTCAATAAACGGCTCTGGGATCAGCGCGTGTGCCCGGTGACGCCATCTCTTGGCCACCAGCTGATACATGACACGGAGTATAGCGTTTATTACAATACAATACAATACAATACAATAAACGTTATTTTTCCAGAAGTACTGGAGGCCCCAGACAAAAAGCTGCTAAAAGCAGCTTTTTGTCTGGGGACCCCTCCAGTACTTCTGGAAAAATAAAGTTTATTGTATTGTATTGCTGCGGCCATAGAATTATGCTGCGGTCATAATTTTATGGCCGCAGCATGCGTCGGTCTAACTAATCTAGGGTGTTAGTTTTTCTAATGGATTCAAGGTTATTTTTTGTCCACACAAATTACAAAATAGATCTAATTAAGAACGCAAGACGCACGAAGAAACTCTTAACTTGTTCCAAGTTTAGCAATCTCAGGGGCCTAACTTTAGCCTATAAGGTGTTGCACCAAAACATTAGCTAGTGCTAAATTACTTCTTTTTTGCTTTTTCGTCGCACTTCTGTGGTTTTCCAGATAATTGCGAAAATACCAGACATGAGCCAAGGACACCACGTATGAACCGAACAAGTAGAAATGAATTGTAATTCGGTAACTTGTTTGGCAATTTAGGCCCAAAGTCTCCAGGCGAGAATTGAACGACTGTGAGTGAAGTTTAATTCTGCAATTTTATCGAAAAACGTAGCCCAAAAAGCTAGATGAGAAACGAACAAAGCAGGGAGTGCAGCAAGTCTGCTAAAATTGTTTGGAAATTTTGAGCCAAAATTTCAAGACTCTGGCCATGGAATATCAAGTTAGGTTATACCAGTGGTTCCCATTCATGGATGTGTCGGGGACCCCTTGCGGACCACTGGCAGTGAAGGGGGGGGGGGAGGGGGGTACGTGATTAAGTTAACATATCTGGAGCATGAAACAGGTGGCTTTTATTGCTACGTAGCAGAAAAACATAAAACAAAGGTGCCACACAGGGAAAGGAGGTGACCGAGATGATCTCGTGCGGATTGCTGTCGTAGTTCCGGAAGCAGGTTGCAAATTAGTCACGGCCGGACTGGACTACAAAAAAGTGCCAACTTAAAAAAAAAAAAACATTTTTGTTGAGGGTCTTGCGGACCCCCAGTTGGGAACCACTGGGTTATACCAATTGGCCTTCTGAGATAGTAAGAGCACTAAATTGCTATGCAAAAACCAAATTTCGACACCAACGACTTTGCTACCTGGGTGGGGCTCCCTATTCCTAGCCGCAGCCGTTTGGGATGTTAGTGCGTTTTGGGTATGATTCCCACGCTTGTCAGGGCAGTGAGCTCGTAGAGCCAGACTGTCCCCTTACAAAAAGTTTATATCTGGCCAGATCTGAAGATTTCAGATATGGCCATATCAAAAATTGGCCACATATAACCTGATATGTTATATCTACCAGATATAGCCTGATACCCCTGGCCAGGTATGGAAATCCCAGATCTGGCTAAGTGAGGAAATTCCAGATATGGCCAGGCATATCTAAAGGACACAAGTCTGAAATCAGCACTTTACATATTTTTATTGTCTACGTTTCTCCCAAGTGCCCCGGCCCACGCTCGAGGAATTACGGAAACGGTGATCCTTCAGCTGTTCAGAAAATTTTATTCCACAAAAATGCACACTCGTTGCACGCAACAAACATATTCAAGGGTCTCGCGGGGGACTGATCTGTAGTATCAACTAGAGTTTAAGGCCCATTAAACAGTAAAAAGTTGATCATGACGCGACCCCTCACCACACAGAGGTAGCGACACGACCACCGGCGGAGGAACTCTTGTTCGCCAAGGGAGAACCGCTGGTCGTCCAGGTAGGCGGTGAGTTCTTTTCGGATGTCCCACAACAGCGGCCACAACGCGCGGCATCGTTGTCGCTGGGCCGTCGCGACACAATGGTTTCGCCACAGCACCCACTCACATATTGCCACTAGTAGCCGCGCAAAGGCGCCCCGCGGACATTGGCCTTGTGTGACGTAGACGTCCACCCCGAGACCGCGAAACGAGCGCTGTATTATGCGCCATAGGTCCCTCGCCGGTACACACTCTCTCACGACGTGCGCGTTTGTTTCTATTGCACCACAATTGACGCACTGTGCGTCCCGTACCACACCCCAGCGGAATAGCCTGTCTTTTGTTGGGAGGACACCCCAACCCTTTAACCATTCAAAGTCGCGCACGTGGTCCGGCAGCGTGGATGACGTCAGTGCCAGCCACGGGTACGGCTGTACCGCGCCAGGCGGCGGCGGGGGATGGTCTGCCACAATTAGGCGTTCGACAAGCCTGGACGCCGGGGCCTCGAGTATCTCCTCTCGTGACACGTGGAGGCAGAGCTTGTCGAAGAGATCCGCGGTAGACTTGTAAAATGCAGGGGTCGTCTCCGCGCGGGGCCGAAGAGGACTCGGAAGGGAATCTCCCAAAAGACGGTTATTGGCGCCGAGGAAGTAGAGCGTGAGCGGCCGTGCTGGGCTGTCGTGGTCGTCAAGGATTGCCAGGATTGTCTTCAGGGCCAGTATTGGCGCTGCCAGCTCGATGCACGGAAAGGGGAAAGCTCCACCCTCCTTCACAGCGGGGGAGGCATAGGCGGGAGCGCCTCACGAGTTCCGTGCGGTTGTTCCAAAAGAAGGTAAACAGCGCCGAGCGCACTTGGAGGATGAAGGGGCGCGGCGAGAGGGCTACGCGGGCCACATGCCACAACCTTCCACAGAAAACCGTCTGAACAAGGTTCCGCTGCAAAGCCATGGGGAAGTCGTAATGGCCAGCCTCAGCGGCCTTCTCGATGATCTCTTGTCGCAGGTTGGCCCAGGTTTCCGAAGCCACGCCGGAGGCGTCGTACGAGACCCCAAGAATGGTGACGGACTGGGCTCGTGGCAGAGATGGCGGGCACGTGGGGGGAGCCCCGATGCAGAGAGATTTGCTTTTTTCAGGGTTCAACCGTGCGCCGGAGAGGCCCGCGTACTCGTAGAAGAGCCGGAGGGCCTTCACCAGGCTGTCTTCGTCGCGCAGGTAGAGGGTCACGTCGTCCGCATACGCCGAGACACGAAGCTCACCGGACCCAGGTAGAGCAAGTCCGCTTATGTTGGGGTGCCTGTCGACTCCAACCAGAAAGGGCTCCAAGCTGAGGACGAAAAGGACCGGTGACAGCGGGCACCCCTGCCGAAGTCCTCGCGTTACCGGAAAGCATGCCACTAGGGAGCCATTCAGGAACAAGTCACTCCGCAAGTCACTGTACAAGGCTGCGAACAGCTGAACGCTCTCGGAGGAGAAGCCAAACCCGTCGAGAACACCGAGCTGGTATTGGTGCTCGACGCGGTCGAACGCCTAGGCTTGGTCCAACGACACGAGAAGCCTGTTCGCCCGTCGGGAGCGTGTGAACTCCTGGATGTCGCGAGTGAGAGTCGTCAAAGTATGTATGCCGCTGCCCGACACCGAGCACGTCTGTCGGGGGTTCACCAGCTCCGGTAGGAAAGCTTGCAGACGCGAGGCTAGAGTCGCCGCGAGGAGCTTGTAGTCAATGTTTAACAACGTTATCGGGCGCCATGCCCCGGGGTCGGCATGGTCACCACCCTCCTTGGGGATGAGTACAATCCGTCCCAGCCGAAAGGATGGCGGTAGGAGGAGGTCTTCAAAGTAGACCCGCACGACAGCGGTAAAGAAGTTCCCGAGAACGTGCCAGAACGTGCGGTAGAACTCAGCTGGGAGACCATCCGGTCCTGGTGCAGAGCCGTTCTTCATCCACTTCAAAACGTTCCACAGCTCGGTCGCTGACGGGGGCCGCCGCAGGCCCGCGTCATCCTAGGCGGAGATCTTGGGGAGGCCGCTGAGGAGAGGGTGCGAGGACACCGATGTGCGATCAACCGGCGCGTCCGACTGGGCCAGCGACCGGAAGTGGGCTGCGAAGCGACCATTGTCAAGGCGGCCGGGCGACCCCGACGCGGCGGGCGTCTGCTGTCTCTCGAAGGCTTGTAGGCTTGTGCGATGGGTGTAGCGCAGTACCTCCGGGTGGACCGACGGGCTCCCCCAAGCCTGCAAGACGGTAGACGCGGTGGAGTCCAACCGAAGGTTTCGTTCGTAGCGTCTCTGCAGCTGGTCGAGGTACGCCCTCATGAAGGGGGTCAAGGCGCCCCCTCGGCGGACGATACGGATTCGGAGGATAGTGTCTTGCAGAAGCCCTCAATGCCGTTCGCGGAGGTGCCGTCCCATCAGAGTACTGAAGATTTGCCATTGAACTTTCAGGCAATCCCAAGACACCGGCTCTGGGCGCGCGCCCACTAGCGACTCCTTGACCAGGTTGCCCAACGTGCGGCGCGTGGTCTCGTCGTGGAGGATCCTGGAATCCAGACGCCACGGACGCGAGGAGCGTATGACCGCAGAGTCGAAGCAGAACTTGATAAGTAGCGGACGGTGATCGGAAATCTCTTCTGGGCACGACGGGAAGTCCACCGCAGTACAGGTCTGTAGCGCGGCAGATAGCGTGCGAGGCAAGTACAGCCGGTCTATGCGACTTCCCGAAGCCCCTCTGTTCCACGTCGACTGGTGGTTGGATCCATGCATTAAGAACCATCCGTCCACGAGGTCGAAGTGCCTCACAAGCCTCCGAAGTTCACGGGCGGACCAGGTTGAGCGACCCCGACCAGGACCCCGAACGTCGGCGTTAGAGTCCAGGACGCAATTGAAGTCGCCGACCAAGAAGCACGGGCCCGCGTCGAGAAGGTTTACGTCTAGGCTGCGGAAGTAGCCGTGCTGGAAGGTCGATACAGTTGGCGCGTAAACGGTGACGAGGCGAAATTTCTGTTCACCGAAGAAAAAGTCAAAACGAACAGTCCTTCCCTCCGTATCAAAAAGATAAGTGGCGTTGCGCAGCAGACTGCGATTGCAGACAACCACGCCCATGAACGTCGCGCGGTGCGGCGCGTAAGAAAAGAAAGCAGTCAGAAAACCGGGCTTCGAAATCTGCAACGTCACGGAAGCGGGCAAAGTTGGTGTCTTGTAAGCACAGAAGATCGCAGTTCTGCATCCTCGCGAAGTGCATCACTTCAGGTTGCTTCGCAGGGTTTCGAAAGCCCCGCACATTCAGGGATAATATGCGAAGAGTGGCCAGAATGAAATAGACCCCTTTGGAAATTCTGTCCTCTGTGGCAGCTGTGAAATCCCTGTACAATGGCGGTATAAAACCGCAACGTCACGGCACACTTTATGTCATTCGTTGGAGCAGAAGAAAAAACACACCCACAGAAAAAGGTGATGAGCGAAGTGACGTTGCACTTTCGACGCTGTTTGATTGGCTCGTCGGCTCCGAGCGCCGGCCGGGCTTCGACGTTCGCTATCTTATGGAATGACTTGCACGTTCCACGATGTCAGTTGTTCCGCCATTCTGCAGGGTTTCTGACATTCTAATAATTGACACGCGAATTTCGAAAGGGGTCTATAAAGGGATAGGGACACCGGGCGTGTTGCTTAGAAAGTGGAGCTGTCGGACGATGCTGGAGAGGGGTCGCGACGCGGGGGGGAGGACTTTCGCGGTTTCTTGGGGCACGTGGCTCGTGGGCCCCCACTGTCAGTTGAGCGGGAACCGCTGCTCGTGAGGGGACGCTTGGAGTCTTCGTGCGGTGGTCGGCTCGAATCGGAGTCCGGTGTGTCAGTGGGGGTCGTGTCCATACTGTCGGTCGGTGTCGCTGAGGGGTTACCTGGAGCGGGGTTCTCGTCGATGACGAGGTGGTCGCTGTCGCTGGAGACCTCGCCATCACCCGACGCTGGGCTCCACGCTGCATAGGCGGTGTCGCCGACAACAACAGCGGCGGCTCGGACAGAGTCCGTCCCCTCGCCTGAAGTCGCCCCCGAGCCGGTCGGGCTCGGCTCAGGTGGGGCGGATGGGGGCGCCGACGGAGGAGGCGGGGGTGGGGCCGCGGCTGCGGCGTCAGGTGGTGACGGAGGGTCGACGGTGGAGACGGGTGGTACGGCGACCTCTCCCATCGGGGGCGATGGGAGAGGTCGAGTTTCTCGGTCCATGGCCGGGAAATCGGTAGCGTAGTTCCCGGCAACCATGGAGGAGTAACTTCTCTTGGCCGTGAAGCCCACAGTCGCGTGGGTTCCACCGCAGCGTCTGCAGTTGGCAGTGCAGTCCTCAGTGGGGTGCCCGAAGACACCGAAGCGGTCGCAGTAGCCCGTCGTACACTGTGCCCGGACGTGGCCCTCCTGCCTGCAGCGTCGGCATACGCGCTTCAGGCCGCGGTAGTCAAATGTAGCACGATGACCGGCGACGCGCGGGAAGTTGGGCAGGGGGTTAGCCTCCTTCATTTCCATGCGGATGAAGCGGGTTCCTGTTTTCACAGTCGCCGTTCGGTGGTGGGTCGCGTAGGAGACGTCGTTGACTTTGCCGTACGGGGCCAGGGCTTGGACGAGCTGGTCGTTGCGCACAAACGTCGGCAGGAAGAGGCAAGTCACATTCGTCACCTGCGGACCCGTCGGCACGATGGGGACTGACTGGTTGGCGATGGAGACGCCGCCGGCCTCACGAAGCTTGAGGGCGGCGGCACGTGTGTTGACGACGACTTGAAAGTTTGTACCTCCTAGGTGCTGCGCCGAGAAGACTTCGGGCAGTCTCACAATGGCGGATACCCCATCAATGAGGTCGTCCGCCGATGTGCCTACCGGCACGACAACGTCGAAAGCGTGCGCTTTCGGCGGGGGAGAATCTTGCGTCGATGCGGTCGCCATGGCGGTCGGTGCCCTCGCCGGGGAGCTCGACGACGCGTAGCCAGGGACCGCAGAAAGCAGGCCCCGGACGAGATGAAAACCAGGAAACCGGGCACTCAGGAACAGCGACGAGACGTTTCAGCTCCCTAGTGATCGCTAGTTTTGACCCATTCCATGGTTACACAGTTTCGAGTGTAATTCGTAGTCACTCTGAATAAGCGTCCTATAGGGCTCAAGGACCTGGCACATCACTTTTATAATTTCTCCTCAATGGCAGCGTTTACGATACTGTGCATTCTGTCCAACCTTCGACCAGGCTGAGTCGCCGAAATCTCTGACAATATTATCATTCTCGTGATTGTTGTTTTATCAGGAATTACTTAAAAGCCGAGAAATGACAACAACCAAAACCGGGAATTAGCTCCGATTCAGCGGAGCTGTTTATAGCATTTTTAGCGTTTCTAACTTAGCATCAGCGTCTTTGAAGCTGTATGAGAATGATAATAATGTAAGAGATATGTCTGCAGCTCATCCAGGTTGAAGGTTGGACAGAATGCACAGTACTGACATTGGCGGGACATTTTAAAAGTGGTATGACAGGTACTTGGGTTCACTTGTTCAGGGTGACTCCGAATTACACTCAAAACTGTGTAACCATAGAATTGGTCGAAATTTTCGATTACTAGGAAGCTGAAGAAACACCGTCCTCATGATTCCTCGATTACGGGCCGAGGCGCTTGGGGGATTTAGCAAATTGTCTATTCGGGCGTAATGTTAACACTTTGAAATAATTAAGCTACATTGAAATCCTCGTAAATATTAGCACAAATAATCGCAAACGTAAGCTTGTCAAAGCTGAATTTTGGGATTATTTGTGCTAATATATAGCTCGCGAACATTGAGTCATTCACAGTTTGCTAACAAAGAAATTTTTTTTTAACTTTTTAATATATTGAAATCCGGCCTCCAGATAAAGCTGTATATACGCCAGATAAAGCTGTATATACGTCAGATAAGGCTGTCTATATGCCAGATAAGTCTGTATATACACCAGATAAGTCTGTATATACGCCATATTAGTCTGTATATACTCCAGATAAATCTGTATATACGCCAGATAAGGCTGTATATAAGCCGTATAAAGTCATATAATGTTGGATATGGCCAGATATGGCCCAGATATAAGTTTTCCATACGAGTCGTCTTCGTACGATTGACTTTACTCTTTGTAAAATTTACTGAACAGAACAGATATGACTACTGATAAATCATTTAACTGCACTTTTGAAGCATGGAAGCGTTTTAGTTCTGTGAGTAGCAAAAAACAAAATCTTTTTTTTCCTGTTTCGGCGAAAAACGTGGAGCACGCCTCCGAAACATGCCATGTTACAAAATAAAAGTGAATACAATTACAATTATTCATGGTAAAAAATTAATAAATTAGCTCACTTGATTGCTTGAAAAATGTAATTGATCGTTTATGGGAAAAAATGAAAGCAGTTTACAACTCAATGTTACGCCGAATTAGAGCACAGCTCTTGAGAAGGAGGGGAAGGCACGGGGGGGGGGGGTCACGTGACCTCGAGGGGTGGGGAGAGAAAATTTTCCGCTAAATTTAGCGGGGAAGATTTTCCGCTAGATTTAGCGGGAACATTTTCCGCTAAATTTAGCGGGAAAAATTTTCCGCTAGATGTAGCGGGGAAAAGTTTTCGCTAAATTTAGCGGGGAAAATTTTCCGCTAAATTTAGCGGGGAAAATTTTCCGCTAGATTAAGCGGGAAAAATTTTCCGCTAGATTTAGCGGGGAAAATTTTCCGCTAGAATTAGCGGGAAAATTTTCCGCTAAATTTAGCGGGGAAAATTTTCCGCTAGATTTAGCGGGAAACTTTTTCCGCTAAATCTAGCGGGGAAAATTTTCCGCTAAATTTAGCTGGGAAATTTACCCATCATGCACCGCGCGGTTACGCCAGCGGCGACGGCGACGCTGACGCCGCTCAAGCCGGAAACGGGCGCCTAAGAGCTGCGCTCTAAAAGTAGCTGCTACTTTCCAGAGTACTGAAGATTTTCAATACAGCAAATATTTCTGTCGATTTGAATAAGGGTTGTTCACTCTGTCAATTATTGAATAAAAACCCATACCTACAGGCTGCCTATCTTCTGAATGAACTAATTTTCAAAAGCCATTCTCCTATCGGAGGCTTGGTCCGAGGATTCCTCTGTAGGAAATTTGTACCAAAGGAGGCGCCATTAGGAAGGGGAGAAAAATAGTAACAGTTCCGAGTAAATTAAGTACCTCCAAAAGTAATTCGACTGCTCTTTTAATTAGTTTCTAAAAAAGTTATTCAAATTATTACAAAAGTATACAAACAGATAATCAATTACAAGTCATGTGATCACTTGTGTGGGTAGCGTACACGTCTGGGTAGGTGGCGCAGAAAATCCAGCGCTGCTTGTCTTAGCGCTTCGGGTGGTGTAGCAAGAGGTATAAAAGTACCTTGTACTGCGCGAGATTTCATAGCTATATTTTTGATCTATTATTGCCTGCCATTTTGTATGCATTGAATTTGCCTATGCTCAGCCATACGTTTTAACTAAATGGTCGGGAAATGTTTCTAAACTACTTTGTATAATAAGGATTTCGAATCTTGGGTCCTTAATTGATGACTCCTTAACATTTATTTTATATTTTGAGGTTACAGTAATACCTTTAATCCTTGGCCTCTGTAGCAAACACCCTTAACTCGGGAAATACGCCGTAAAAAACAGCCAACAAACAACGTTTTTAGCTAAAAGCGAAAAGAAAAGAACAAAAAAGTCGTAAAGTTTTTGAACCTGAACACCAGGGAGCATACATTCAGCGAAAAGTGACCAAATGTTGCCTTGCGGCAATCTTTCTGCGCTAGCTGTCGTCACACCATCGAATCTCGTCGTGTAAAATGAAATTCGCCAGTTCTTCGCCAAGTGTTCACTTCATCTAGTCCAGGCTTCATTGACCGTGCAGGTTGCTGAAGATGGATATCCAAATAGGGTTAGGCAATTCTTACCACACTAACGAGATCTGGTGAAGCGGAAATACAATATATCTGGAAGCGAGAGGCCTGTACTTATAAAGTTCATTGCCTCATTTTATACTGAACGTTTCCCCAAAGACGACGAGCGTGTTACACTCAACTAAACTCGTCAACGGATTGTCACTTGCATCGTAGTATGCAGCGTTTGCCCTCGTGATGCAATTTATTGTTTCGCTTTTGAGTGAAAATATCTTGATGTGGTATTTTTTACTTACAGAGGACAGTCAGTATGAAGGCAGTCGGACTTCTCTTTGTTACACTTTCAGCTGCGATGGCTATCGTGTTGAAACTGGACACTGATGGCGGATACATCGACATTGGAGTTTTGGTGGACATTCCGTACGATTCGACCGTGATAAAGAACTTGAAAGTAAGTAAAACCTGATTATATCTCTGTTTTCTCAGCGCGTTGTAAGCCGTGTTTGCTTGGTTTTCGACAGGAGTTTGTCACAATGATCTGTACCCTCCTTGTACGCGTCTCAGATTTTGTTCTGATGGCGAACACTCGTTTCTGAGTTGTATAACACGTTATTCGCGCACATTACAATATTGATGAAAGCAATAACTTTTATGAGTTTAATATTTTGCTCCTGAAATGGGGCTCACTCATGCTCAAAAGGTCAAAGAACAAAAAAACTCAATTAAAAGGTTTTCTTCTTAACAGACATTCGAACTACTTCACGCCTTCACAAGGGTACTTTCATATATTGTATTTACATGTTTCTGCTCGGACGTTTAATACTGTAAGTAGTGAAGCTCTTTTTGCAGGGTCCGTTTTATTTTATTCTTGCACTTCTTCACTTTTCAAACAGGACATCTTCAGGGCATCATCGAGGCTTCTGCATGGAGCGACATCAGGGCGTGTTTACTTCAAGTCCGTGATGTTCATGGTTCTTCCCGACCCCAAGCACAAGAATCTGCCTGTTGTTCCGCGTAGTTTTCTGAAGGGAGCCCCATTTATTGCCAGCAGGGATCATCCTTCCTCCTCCATCGGCATTAGCGAGGGATTAGGGCTGTGTGGGAAGGGTGGTGGCACCATACGTATTCCGATACTTAAATATCCTGACAAATTAGATGGTGAGTAACTTCTCTGGTGATTTTTCGGTTACCACTTGACCCTGATGGAGGAAACCATAAAGGGCGGGGAAGGATTGATTCGTCGAATGATTCCCACAGCCATGGAATTTCGGGTTATGCTGGTCGGAGTCTAACGCATCGTCTAGGGTAGCAGTAAGAAGCCTCGGAGGGGCAACAGTCTCACTTAGGACTGGCATCGCCATTTTTATTTATTTCGGGAACTTCATAAGAGGAGGGAGCGCTTGCCCTCGCACACAAACGAAGACAGAAGTGTGGGTCGCTTGCTACAGCTGAATTTTGCTTTCATTACTCAAAACACCTAGATAGCTGCACAAAAACTACAAATATGAAAAGTAACCTTCACAAGGTTTAAAAAAGCTTATGTAGAAAAACGACTTGAACACGCTTTTCACGCACCTAGTAAAAATTCCAAAATCGTTTATCTTATGAATAAGTTTAACAACTCTGAATACAAATTCGAAGAAACAAGCCTTCTAGGAGATCAACTGTGTTTCTTTAGCATACAAAAAATATATATCACGATAAACTTAAATCTTGAGATATTGAAATATTTGGAATGTTACATTAACATGCTGTTTACGAAAAAACGGCTGGCATTGTGGTTTCGATATTTTTATGCTTATTAGGTTTACAATAGGTACGTTCTTCCAGTTCGTTACCTTGTTACACTCTTAAAACAGATAGAACTCTGAGTTTCTATAAAGGTATGCTAATTAAAAAATACAGACAAATAAACTGCAAGCGTCGTTTACCCATTTAATATCGCAATCAGAACGTGACTTGGTTGACGTGCATGCCTAGAAATTTAGATTGCCTAGCGCAAGTCTGCAAGAATATAAAAACTAGTATTTTGTATTGCCAGTTATGTTTTCAGAGATATATATCCCATTCCACCCTAAAACAATAGAGATAAACCGACCATTCATTTGAAATAAAAATGAGGGCCCATTCTTAAGCTCGTGTGCGCAGTATAGAGTGCAAAATGGAATTCTCGAACATGGCTTACTCACTGCACACTAATGTAACTGCGATGCTTGTGTACGTCTTGGGTTTAAGACAAACATATTGATAGACACTGATTTGTATAAAATTTGGTTGAATAAATTACTAGGCACATCTAACTAGTCACACACATTAAAAGTTGACATTTTCGAGGAAAATTTATTGAGTTTGCATATTTGGCATGAGAAGATGAGAGAATCTCCTGACAACACGGAATGCGTGACGGAAAAAGTTGTATTATGGGTGTAGTACAGCTTGTTTGCGACGAGTTATCAGAGAGTTTAATGGTGTGAAATAAAAGTGTTTGAAGCTCACGCCAGTAAACTAGAAAAGGAAGCGCGAAATCCTGTGCACCTAAGGCTGCCTGTTCGACTTGCAAGTTATGTAGCATGTGACCTCATCCCACCGGAAAAAGCGGAGAAATGTTTAGGCTGGTTTTCACATAACCATCATGTGCCGTTTCTTAAATATGTGTTATATATTTAAATCCAATAAATATGTGGGAAAAAGGAGGACCAGGGCATATAGAATAAAAAGATTTTAGTGTGGGTATCTTAAAAATAGCTGGAGCGCCAGCTGTAAAAACACTGAGGCTCGAATATAAGAACTATGGAAGCAGTGTTGAAAACAACCTGAAATTCCTTACCAAAAACAAGGCGTACAATTTGGATCTGCGTGTCTCACCGACGCGGATATAGGCAAAGAGACGTCACTTGCACAAGCGGCACTCACGCACCTTAATTTTGAAGGGGTCATCTTTTGAGACCAGTAATAAAAGAAAGACTTAGTTTTTGTTTTCATACATTCTCAAACGTATTTGGGATAAATAAGAAAGCTAACTATACGGCTTTAATTTTAATTGCTTCGGAAATGTTAAAATTCGATACTACGAAACTTTACTCTTAATTGATACCCATTTTGACTTTTTTTTGTAGTTTCAGCTGCGGAAGTTGTAAAAGGATGGGCTACGTTTAGATACGGAGTGCAGGATGAGCGGATTGAGAAATCGGAAAAAGATGTCTACAACAACTGGTGCGAAAGGGCAAAAGTGAGTACTTCAATCCACAGTGAGTTTAGTTTTGCGACAAAAACTTACGAGCAATCATATCATCGCACAAATTGTATGCATAACTAAAACAAACTTCCGAGTATCTTTTGTTAGTGTAAAACATGCACAAGGATTGAGCTACCACTTAGATAACGTCAAGCACAACCTTCATTTCTCTACCTCAAACAAGATACATTATATGACAGTTATTTTTGTCTCTAAAGTGTTAGTAAGTGATATGTATTTCTAGATGCGCAGTAAAGTAAAATGCTGCATTACAATTTTTTATTTACTGTAAATTATCATACCATAAAATGTATTTGTTTTATTTTAAAGAAAACAAAGAATCTCAAGCCCCCTGACTACATAAAATGCGGGAAAAACCTTAAGATCAGAGCCCCGTGTAGTGGATGTCCGGACAACAACTGTCACTTTTCTTATTACTTTGAGAGAGGGAACAAAGTAAATGCATCTCTCATGTTTGAACCAAAAGTTGAAGGGGTAAGTATTTTTTAGGAGTATTCCCATTTTGCGACAAAATGACAACTGTATTAGAACAAAATATGACACTGCTTTAAACTCAAAGCTTCTAACATTCGAGAAAAAGGACTGAATGAGAAGATTAAAGTTCTTGTTAGGTTTCAATAAATGTCAACTCAAAATCGCATTTCTGCTGTGATTATTAGAATATTTTCGGCCATTTTATTAGTATTTTAATGCATTGCCTTCAGGGGTCGTACGGTGCTAACAAATAATAAAGCATTTTGTTTTTAGCTTGTAAAGAGATGTGTAATCAAATACTCACGTTCATATCATTTTCGTAATGAAGAGTCTTTTGCTAGGTAATATTTTTAAATCAATTTTCGTGTCCCAGATTTTAGGCAACATTTTTTTAATGTTATGTTGTATTTGAGCAACTGTAAAACATCCTAGGATATTCTGGCCGATATCTTCAGGTGAAATCTTATTTCGGAATCGGTTCTAACTCAAAATAATTGTTTTGTTACGTGAATTCCTCTTAACGCGACAGCGTTTTCGTGTCGCCGAAAATCTGGCGTCGGCGTTGGTGGGACGGAAAAATCCCATAATGCGACGCGTGCAGCAACGTGTGACGTCATGGTTGTGACGTCAGACGTGGCTGTGACGTTATGACCCTATTGACCCTCTAAATTCGGCGGGAAACGTTTCCGCCAAATTTAGCGGAATCTTTTCTGCTAATTTTAGCGGGTGAATAGGTCATCACGTCACAGCCACGTGTGACGTACGTCACCGTCTAGACCACCCGCACACGTTTTCACGGCTTGGAAGCGAGAGCGATGTGAGAAGGCTCTACGAACGGGGCCCGATAACGCAATCGCGTTCCACTCTTAAAGGCGACGCTTAAGAGTGCTCCAAGTTTTCTTAATTGGGAAATTTTAGTTTTTGAACTAAGTGTTTTATTTTAGTATAAAAATGGTTTTGGGGCAGTTCAGTGTAAATTCAAGAGACAGTATATTATCAGACCGATGTCAGTAAGCGAACTGCGCAGGCACGCGCATTCCGGAAGTGGGGCCGCCGCCATGCTACTTGTAGTCTTCGCTCTCCAGCTTCCTGGCTACATAGGCTGCGGTGCGCGTACATCATCGTTTGGGATGCCGCGGTATTAGCTTGGCATTTCCTGCATGTGTGTACTACTTATGATAGTGTTTGTGATGCCTGAGTTTGTCAGCAAACGCAGAAAAGCGATTGCATTATTCTTATCGCTTTAGAATCGCTTGGTCGTCTGCTTCATTGCTGTCTGCTTCGTCCTCTTCGTGAAGCCACTGCGTTCACGCGGTGGTCCCACAGCGGCCACGGGCAAAACAAAGATGCCACTAATTGGAGACACGTGGAAGTCTAGTTCATTGGCAAAGAACACTTAAATTTCAGTGGCCGCCGGCTCGGTGTAGCAATGCGGAACAGCATCAAGTGTGTCGATGGAAAACTGAGCTTGGTAGTGCCCAGGCTTGTGCATAACGTTAATCTGCAATGAAGTAATAAAAGCTTAAAAAGCTTTCGGGGAGCGACAGTTTTCTAAAAGTTGTTTCATTCTGACTGATAGCCTGTCACAGGTGCAGATTGAATGCAGGCGGAGCCTTGCACACAAACAAGAAACGATCTACAGAAGGACCATGAATTACGCACCGTAACATCTCGCATCTGTCAAAAGGAGCAACCATGCCATATACCTAAGAGCGCTGGGCCGAGATGGGTTTTTGTGTACAATTTCAATTCAATTTTATCTTACTTACGCAAACTTCGAAATAGGGCTGGACGTCGATTAAAAATATTGACGCAATTAATCGGCGCCCTTTAGTCGATTAATAAATTGAATAATTGGTTTCGCTCATTGATATTGATACACATTAAAAAAAAAGGTCGAAACTACATTTTTGCCTTTGCTCAATGAGTGAAAAAACGGCGTAATGCACAACTTCGGATTTAAATTAACTTCGATGTGTAGTTGAGAACAGTCGAGACACCTACGTTTAAAAAATTATTACTCTAGCCGCACAGGCAAAGAGGTTCGTTGATATTCTCCGAACGAACACACCTTTGTGTTCGTTCGGAGAATCAAAGGCGAACACCTTTGATTGTTGACAATAGTCCCTGCTGCACTAAACGGACACGATCGGCGTTGAGATAACCGGTACAGGTATAACCTTCTCCATTTGGTTGGAGTTAAAAATCTCGCCCCTAGAGTTTAATTTAGGACAAAATTTTACATACATTTGGCCTTCATACAGGTGTACTCGTCAACGTCCGCGTGGTGAAAGCGGTACATTTTTACTTTTTGTTTGTCAAAATTGTATCGATTAGCTGGTAAAAAAAAACAAATAAATCGCGATTAAAGCATTAATCGATTGATCAGTAAATTCATCGATCCAATCCTCAATCCTACTCTGAACGCTGACAGCCGCCTGACGATGACCGCTTTTTTCTGCGGTCTTGATTTGTATTAAGGCAGAATGGATCAGTACCGCGAGACAAAAGTATAGTTGCGGTATAATAAACCAGAACACGGTGCGTGAGGTTCTCTTGCTGACTTTTTGGCGGTAAGTGTTGAACTTTTAAAGTGCATTATGCAATGTTTACACGTTTTGTAAAAAGAATAAAATTAAGATAGCTTTCAAAAAAGTAATTTTATTTTAAATTATGCATATGAGAATGGCCGCTAGTTTTTATAGTGATAGTATTGATATTTTAAGACACAGCTGTGCTTGAAACATGTCGCATTAACAGTTATAACCACCAAAATACATCGAGCAAAAAGTGTGTTAAAAATAGCCACCGCAAAGCAGTGCTGAGGTCCCGATTGAGATAGACCTCTACGGAAAGTGCTCGGGGAGATTCTAACTTGCAGAACACTTGGGCACGCCCCACCATACCTTGTGCCCTGTAATCTCACTTAGACTAACGTGCAATGAGGTGAACTAAAATTATAAAGCCAATCGCGAAAGAAATCTAGAAACACCATTTTTCCTGCCGCTTTTTCCGGCTCTGTTTACCTTTATAAGCCACGCTTTTCGGAGGCTGCTTTCTTTCGGGAAGACATGCGATCCGATGCCTTTTTGCCTGGTGCTGTTAGTGTAGCACGCCGGCGCACAACAGGGAAGACACCTATTGACAACCGTAAGTAAATACCTGATTAGAAGTCTCGCGCAAACCCGAAACTTCCCAAACGCCGGGTGTACAGCCTGTACAACGCCCATTGACGCGGCCGGACAACTGCGGAGATCTACAAGTACAAAAGTGAACCGCGACAGAGGTGGCCTCGCGTAACTCCTTGTGAGATCAGTCTATGAGAATCTCTATTTAGAAATTCTTTCACGCCAACAAATATTTAAAAAAAAGATCCAGATTAAAAATACGTAGCTGTCCTAGTTGCTTGTACGTTTTGAATTCATTGTTGAACCATATTTTTTTTTTTACAATGTCTTGATCAATTTCAAGGAAACAATATACAAAAACTTCACAATCTTACAAATGTCTTCCACGTAGTGATATTGCTTTCCTTTTTTTCGCATGTCAAATATGTTTTGAATCTGCAACCAATGAACTGGCTTTCTTATGTTTCGCCAGATAAACGCATTTTGTACAAAAGAGGACCACGTTAAAGGAGTGCCTAACGACCAGAACGAACTATGCGGAGGGAAGTCAACATGGGATGTGATCTCAGAACATGACGACATTCGGTAAGTTCACCACGCGGCACTCCGGAATGTCGCCTTATATAAATAAGTAAATGACAGAAGAACACACAAAAATTTTCGATTTTTTTGTTTCGTTTCTGTATTGAAGTCTTTCGTATGTGAAACTAAATGTTTCACCAATTTTTTTTTTCGAGAAAGAAGAACTGTTTAGGTAAAGTCATTAAGTTCAGGAATTTTGGGAACTCTTTTAAAACCCGAGGTTCGAGTGGTTCGGAAAACTTTCGGATGTTTAGCAATTTAATTTTTTATGTAAATTTTGCAAGTCTTAATCATAAGAATCGCCAGCTGTCCCACTCTTAATTAAGCTCAAAACGGCGGCGCACGCAAACAAATCTCATATTGAAGTGCACTCTAAGAAAAAATGTAGTCTATGTGACTTCCTTTGTGGTGGTAAAAAGTTGTCACGAAATAAAAGCCGTTTACAACTCCCTGTAACACCGAATTAGAGCGCAGCTCTTGACGAAACGGAGGGAAGGGTTCTGAGGGGAGGGTATACCCCTCCTCCCTCCTCCTCATCTCCTCATCCTCCCTGCTACTTCTCCCTCCGAGCGGCGTGGGCATCGCCGTCGGCGTAACCCTGAGGTCACGTGACCCTCGTTACATCACATGACCCTCGTGACCTCACGGTGGTCACGTGACGTCACCGGGGTCACGTGACCTCATGGGGGTTACGTGACGTCACCTTGGTCACGTGACGTCACCTTGGTCACGTGACGTCACCGGGGTCATGTGATGTCTCCCCTGTCACGGGACCTCAAGGGGGTCACGTGACGTCACCGGGGTCACGTGACCTCAGGAGGGTCCCGTGACGTTCCCGGGTTCACGCGACATCAGGGGGTCACGTGACCTCACGGTTACGCCGACGGTGACGGCGTCGGCTACGCCGCTCAAGCCGGAAACGGGCGCCTAAGAGCTTCGCTCTAAAATATAACGACCCCTAAGCTAAAAATGACCCCATACGTGGTCCAAAAGCAGTTAGACAAATTTGACTACCGATTAAAACAACATGGCGGCCGGTTAGCGACGATCGAATTTCCAGGTAAGGCCTAGCGAACAGCACGGCTTTTCGGCCGAGTGCGAGAACAGAGCGCAAATACATCTTTGACGTGTACCAAGAGCCCTCAGACACTCTAAATATATGCCTCCGAACACCGGTATCATACTTCTATTCTGTAAGGACGGCAGTGTGTGTGCCGGAATTTCCGCGATTGCCCCCGACGGCATCTCGCTAGATTGACTGTATTTTACCACCGACGGACAACGCTCGAAAATGAAATCGTTACGCAAGGAATGCGCATGCTTCCGTTGCGTTATGCTTGTTTCCTGGGGCGATGAATCACTGGGCACCTTCGCCGACACCGACCTGAGGCGTTCAGCTCGCACCAACGCTTTCGCTGTTTTTCTTTTGATCTCTTCTCGTTTGTGCCTACCTCTATCGATGTGTTTATTCATTCGTGCGCACCTATACTTGCACTTTGGAGCTCCTGGACAAAGAACAATGATTTAGGTGGCTAAGTGGCACAATTATTACGCTTTTTATCGAACTAAAAGGCAGCGAGGTCAATGGGCCGCAGGCCAGCTTTTTGGAGATTAATAAATACACGACTGTCAACGTTACTAGAACCACTCAGTAAGAAAACTGCCATAGAGCCTGCTTTAAAAAAGTGGATCCGATCCGTACTGGAGAACCGAGCTAATGGCGATCGCAACGCCGCCATTTCACCCGCAGCGTCCACTCCGGGAACTGCACGGCCGCACGTCGGGTCGCGCAAGGGCCGGTGGCGCCATCTCGCAGGGCCATCTCGCAGTAGCTATGTAAAGCCACTTTCATGTTTCAAATCGTCGCTAAGAAGCGGCGCTGTTATTGTATTTAGCTCGGTCTTGGTGGACGCCAGCGGCCCAGGTTTGAGGGGTGAGATTGCGAACTGAGTGTTTTAGTAACGTTGACGTCTGCTCAACGCTCAGCTTCTTGAATCAGGCGGCAGCTTCCTCCACCTAGAAAGTGTAGTAGTAACCACTAGAGGGCGCTAAAACTTTTTTTTTATTCTAGGCTTTTCGAGGCAACCACTCACACACAAGCACAGACACAGCACGAACACAAACCAACATCGCGAACACTGTTACAGCAGTACGACAAGGCACAAACAACTCCAACACAACGCTTCTGCAACTTTCTACTCTAACCACTTTACCGAACCGATTCACATATATGGCCTTCCAATATCGGACGATGATTAGGCTAGTGAGTGCCACTGCTTACTAGATGAAAAGAAATGGTATTCACAAGTATTATTGGTATAAAAGGAATATTTGTAGGAAAATCGGCAGGCTATAAAACTCTCTTAATCTAGGGCTCAAAGGGCAACGTGATATGAAAGTAGTCAGCTAAAGTAACAGCATAGCATGCTTCCAATCAGTTTCGGTTTGAGATTAACGCAGTGACAAGCTTACTCAAGTCATGTAGCCCCATGCTTGTCCCGTGCATGTAATAGCAACACAAGTTACAACAATCTCTGCATTCCTAGTTAGGTAGTGATGCTAGCCTTGTGTTCAATTAGTTTTTGTCTTCCCTTAATTTCTGTGCTTGAGGATAGGTGGCTGAGGTCAGAGCATTTGCAATTCGTCTTGTCAAAGAGGGTCTGCACGACATCTTACTTCTGCCTTTTTTGTCTGTTTCTCACTACACTGCCTGTAAACCTCAGCACGTACGACAACTTAAATGTAGCGGGCAAGCGCTGCCGGCACGCTTCCCGCTTTCCCGTGTTGGTCGCGTCGCTGATGAGCCGCCGTACTCACTCTACTTTATAAGCCCCTGAATCAAATAGGAAGCCATTATGCGAAAATAAACGAAAAATGTATTGGGGTACAATTAGATAAATACAACTAGCATAGCTAATTCAATTTTTTTGTACGGCATTTGGAGAACATATACATCCCTTTAAAATTATTTTAAATCTTCCAATTTTTTTGTTGACAACGAAAGGTTGGCACGTTCCAAGCATGGGGACATTTCATATTGTTTCGAGTGACAATGGATGAGGCGACGAATAACTGCGGAAAGTTAATTTTTATTGGGGGCCAACTTTCGCCTAAAACAAAATAGAAAAAGGCTAGCGTCGCAGGCGTTGATGGTGACGTAACAGCAGAATCGAGCGCTGGGGCAAGATTGACTGCGGCTCGCCAAGCGGAGCCCCTTTTGTACCCGCGTGGGTTTCTGGAACATTCGGCATAGAACGTTTTGCGCGTAGAACATTCGTAACTCGATCACACGAGGAGGTTTTCCAAATTACGAGAACGCCCAGTTGAAAGAATAAATAAAAGAACCTTCACTCACAGGAATCAAACCTGGATCCTCAGCGCAACAGCCAAGCACCGTCCGGCCATACACGCGCTCGCTCTGCGACGTGAGGTGCCAATATAAGCAGTGTAAGAACCTGAAAGCATTAGGGGATTACTATCAAAAGCATACTGTATATATATATATAATGTGGCTCTAATAGAGACAGAATACCGGTGGCAATTATTTGTATTCTTCTATTTACCCAGTCTGAAATACAACTTCTTGCTAAAAATATTTTTATTGAAAAAATATTTCATCCTTTTAAAACAACCTTGGAGGTACTTTTGAAACATTGTGAAAATGAAAAACTAAACAGGATTTTTCTTTCAGCACTGGACTATCAAGCTGTGATGATTATAATAATGATACTTTCTCAAGCCAGAAACAAACTTGAAGCCTAGTTATTGGCATCTTTGAATATGAAACAAAGCCAGAAACGTACATGAAAACAGTGAATAGTTAACCAAAAGGCATTGTTATGTATACATTAAAACATAACAAATAATAAAGAAAAACATGTAACAATGCAGTTATTTAACGTACCTAAATAGCATTATCTGAAAATATGTATAACACAAAAAGGGATATGCTTTACGCCAAGCAAGATACTAGGCCATAGAACCAAATGTTCAACAATAAAGAAGTATGATTCACTCTGCCGAAAGCTTTCGACATATCAAAATATATCTTATTGACTAGCCATGTTTAAAAACAATATAACAACCAGTCAATTAGGTTCACTTGAGATAAGGCAATTGATTTCTGTATTAGATCCGTTCAAGATCCCTTCGAGCAACATTTTCGGTCACCATTTCTTGGGCACGAAGCCTGTAATTGAATTTGAGTCCTCGCCAAACTTTGACGCAGCATTCGTTCTCCACACAAGTCAAATCAAGTTCACGCCGAATGCTTGCACATCCATCGTGTCCAATACATGTCCAGAGTGTGTGCCCAAACAATGGCGGACTTCGATAATTGGTGCTACAGAAACTAGATGGCACACACTTTTGAAAAGAGGTATATTCAAGGGTTGCTGACAAGCTGTCGGTGGCTGCAATAGAAATAGCAGAAGCGCATACTGCAATGTTCGCTTGTCTCTTCCCACTTTTATAAAAGTGTTGTAGTCGATGGCAGTACTGCAGGATCCCAATGCTGCTACCATGCCGTGGTCGAGTCAGGTTAATGATGACAACTGGTTTATTGCATACTATGCGTCGTCTTGTAGGCTGTCGGGCTGGCGGCGTCGATTCCATGATGGACCTTGTCTGCTAACCATCTTTCGCGTCATTTTGTTGGTTCTTGACGCATTTGGTGAACTCCAGTGCTGCCCACAACAGTTCTAAATCACAATAAAAAAGCATGGTGACAAATCTGCAGCAATATAGCAAAGAAAGTTGTTTTCGGCTTGTTTGACACAAAAAAAACTTTTTCAACATTTCGACATTGCAAGACCAACACAATTTTGGAAGTTTCGCGGTCTAAACCAACAAGCACGCCCCACCCAAGGATTGAGGATTCGTTTCCACCACCTGGGCATGGTGGGATGAGCAGCTGGAATCTCGTTGCATCTTGAAGTTCCA
This sequence comes from Ixodes persulcatus, assembly GCA_013358835.2. Taxonomy (NCBI): domain Eukaryota; kingdom Metazoa; phylum Arthropoda; class Arachnida; order Ixodida; family Ixodidae; genus Ixodes; species Ixodes persulcatus. Next base: position 57,913 of record JABSTQ010008662.1, on the reverse strand, counting down.
ATAGCTGCCATTCCAGTCACCCGTGTTCGACATACATTGAAGAAACTCAATTTTCGTTTTTCTTGTACAGTCACCGCACATTACGCCATCCCTCTAAACATCGTCATCTTCTTGCTTGGTTTTGTTCAACCATGGCGTATGGCTCGTTCCTCGTGACGGAGTTCTATCAAATTTGGGGCCGACAATTCGAGATGACAACGATATAGTCACGACGAAGGACGACGGGGCATTAAGCCGCAACGAGACGAGCCCAGGGACGCCGCAAGAGAATGAGCCTAACGACGCAGAAGCGGACAACTCTGAGGTCTCAAGTAACGAGACTGATCGCCGACATCGACGCACCTTTCGCAAACCACTCAGACGAGCGACGCCTCAACGTATTATCGGTGCGGCTCAGTGAGTTTCGAATACAGTTGAGCAAGGTGAACGCAGCCATCGAACCACTGCTATCTGACGGGGATGTGCAAACCTACACCCGCACGATTGAATATGACAACAAGATCGTCACCCACAGTGCTACCATCGCACAGGAGATGGAGAAACTCCGACGAGCGAGCCCCAAAGTCGGTAGAACGCGGATTTACCACGACGGCGACGGACACGTTGCAATCTCTAAGGTGAAGCTGCCGAAACTGGAGCTTGAACGGTTTGGCGGTGAAGCTACCGATTGGCAACCCTTCTGGAAACAGTACAAGAAAGCCATACATGACAACGACAGCCTTTCTGACGCTAAAAAGTTATTGTACTTGCGGTCGGTGCTTACAGGAAAGGCAGCATGACTGATAGTCGGTATTCAAGCTACGGGAGAAAACTACGATACCGTCGCCGAGCTTCTTAGGGAGCGATTCGGTCGGACTGACGTTCTTATTCAAGAACACCTCTCCCAACTGCTTGATTTGCCGGTAGTACGACACTCCAGCGACGTGAGCGGTCTACGACGTCTTTTTGATTACTTGCAACAAAATATGGCCGCTCTCATTGCGCTCGGGGTTAAGAGCGACGCTCACGGAACTATGCTCTGCTCTGCGCTACTGAGAATGTTGCCAGGAGAGTTCGTTATTGACTACCACACGTGTCGACGTCTTACGGACAAGGAAAAAAATGGTATCAAAATAGAGAGCCTACAACGCTCCCTGAAGCTCGAAGTGGAGAGCCGTGAAAAGGTTCAACACGTTTGTCAATGAGAAGCCAAGAGTATGGGCTATACCAAGATAACAGAAGGCGGAAAGGCCTCTTCCAAGGGATCAGCCGCTTCTCGTTCCTCAACTAGTTGCTCCAAGCAGACTGAATCTTGTGCATTCTGCGCCATGAAGAACCACGCGACACGAGATTGTGAGACATTAATTTCTCTAGAGGAGAAGAAGAGATTTCGAGAAGCAGGATAATGTTTCCGGTGTTCGATCAAGGGACACACCTCCAAAGAATGTCGCAACAAAACATTCAAGTGTGAAACATGCGGGCGAAGGCACATAACTCAAATGTGTGACCCATCCTGGAAGAAAAGTAAGAACACCGCAACGGAGTTATACTCTGCGACTGGCAGGAAGAGCGATAAAACACCTGCTGTTCTACTTCAAACAGCTGAGGTCTGGGCAGAGGGGAAACAGCAAAGAGCCCTCACTCGCATATTTTTTGATGAAGGAAGCCAACAAACCTTCGTGATGAAAGAACTTTTACGTAAACTGCGGCTCGGGGTTGTTGGTGAAGAAGACATTCCTAACTACCCCTTTGGAGGAGCAGAAAATATCAGCAAGGAAAAACACAGACGGGTACGTGTCTTGCTAAGGAGACAGCACAGACAAAAGGATCATTGCCTAGAAGCCCTGGAGATACCAGAGATATGCTCTGATTATATTCTTCTACCTGAGAGTGTAGTACAAGGAGTCCCAGTACGGATAGCTTAGCTGGCAGACGTCACCTTACCACCTGCCCAGTTAACAAGACATGGTATCAACATTCTTATTGGTGCAAAAATGTTCCAAAAGCCGGGTGAATTCATGATTGAAAAGGTTTACTCCGACTTAACATACCAAAATTTATAACAAAAGGTGCAGACGTTTCGCCACCTTTGCAGGTGGCATCTTCAGTATACACTGACACAAATGAGGCGAGGCCGATCAGTCTACGTATTACACACGTCCCCGTAAACGTCCGGCAGGGGGCCACGGTTGGCGTTGCACACTGATGCGTCACGGCGAATGAACCAGGACTTGACGAATTATCTTTGCCCCCACCTCTGTTCTCGGGCCAGCGTCGTCGCATTGTCCAGGTCGAAACTGTGCCCTGTCGTCCAGCAATGTTCGACAAGTTCCGTCTTGGACCGTGTGGCATGGGTGGCCTTGGCGAATGTGTTCCCGAAACCGAAGGACCGTACCCCTGGAGACGGTCAGAGCAGCGTCGTATACAAAGTGCAGCGCGGGGATTGTGACGCGACTTACATCGGCGAAACGGGCAGAAAGAGGGCAACGAGACTGAAAGAACACAAAAGGGACGTTGCCAAGGCCACCCATGTCACGCTGTCCAAGACGGAACTTGTCGAACACTGCTGGACGACAGAACACAGTTTCGAACTGGACATTGCGACGACACTGGCCCGAGAACAAAGGGGGGGGGGGGGGCATTGGAAATTCGTCGAGTCCTGGTTCATTCGCCGTGACGCATCAGTGTGCAACACCAACCGTGGCCCCCTGCCGGACGTTTACGCGGACGTGCGTGATAAGTAGATTGGTCGACCTCGCCTCATTTGTGTCAGTGTTGTTCGAGGCGGGGCTTAGGCCGCACGTCCGGGAGCTTCCTGGCTCGTGACGACGACCATTCCCCGAAGTGAAGAACCCAGGGGTCCAGTGGAGGTGGGAGAATTGGTAACGTAACGAACGGTTTAATTACATGGTAGCGATAGAGTCGTCAAATCCGAGAGAACAAATGGAGTTCTCACGCCCCGCCTTATATAGGGGTCCGTTTTCTCCCTCTCTCTCCGCCAGGGCAGCAGGTGCGACAGCCACGTGCCTTGCAGCTGGGTCCGCCGCGTCGCAGTCAGAAATGAGTCATAGCCAAGGTTCTCCGCAGTTAGGCCAGGCCTCTCTCCCCTTCCGGAGCGCACGAACCCACACGCACACACACACACGTCCCGTTGACGTCACGGACGCGTTGAGACACGTTTTGGGCAGCCTTCGACAGGTGGGCGTCAGTCCTGAACACGTCGGGACTCGTTTTGGGACTCGCCTCCGCAGCGTTGAAACTCGGAAGAAGGTTGCCGAAGGTTCCATTCTTAACAGCCCCTCCGGGGCCAGGGAAACCTCGAATGGCCGGTGGTACAATCGCTGGCCTGAAGAGGTGGGCTTGGAGTAGGCCTTGAGAAGACGCTGCAAGCACCAAACAAACTCCCAAACCTCTCACAACGGAGGCATCAGCGGAAACGTCCCCCACAACACCACGCCACACCGCAGTCAAACGCTCGGAATTCGCCAAAGACCCGCCAGACTGGATTACGGATTACCAAAATTTGGTACAATTCCGGGTATCGAGACCCCCTGTCGCCAAAAAAAACTCATTTTTCCAACGAGGTCACTAAGAACAAAAGACAAAAGACAAAAACTTTTCGCAATTTGTGAGGTCATTTTGGGGTTTCAACGAAGTGCCCCCACTTAGATCCTCATTCCCGTGGATGACGAAGACCTCTGAGATCATCCCTACGATTTTTCGTGATGTCAGAAAAATCTGCTCAACCCATCGGCATTGCCGTTAAATTTGCCTTTTCTTTTTCTTACGCTGAAGTCATAGTGATCGATTTTCACGTGATTTCTAGACGTGAAAATGCGGTCCTTATAGCGCCGATAAAACAATCCGCCTTTTTCATGCCCCGTCACATTTGTCCTAGCAATCTCCTGAGCTGTAGCGCGAAACCCTGACACACTAGGGTCGCTCTTCTGCTCGACTGTCAAAGACACTCTGTCTACTCGTAGCAGAGGACCAAAGTTACGCGACGCCGGAGCTACGAGAGATCTTTCACTGATCCCGTCTTCCTCCGCCTTTTTCGCCGGCTCGTTGGGACGGCGTACGCTTTCTAGCGCTGCGAGGTCAGGCTGTTCTACAACCTGGTCCCTCTCATCCCGGTTTTCTGCCTCCAACTCTGGGAGTGCTTGCTCCCCGTCAGCTGCCTCTGGCTCTGGATCACTCGTCAACAAAGGGGCGACCTGACGCGGTTTGGACCTCGTACACGACTGAACTAGCCCTTTTCCCAGTTGTTGACCCCTTTCGCGCAGCAGGAAATCTGACCGGTTAGAAAACAAATAAGGATACTCCAACGGGACTGTTTGCGAGACAGCCGCCTCTGTCACTAGCTCTCCGAACGGGCCAGTTATCCTTACTGTCGCCATAGGCAGACAGACACTGTGCTTTTCGAGCAGCTGCTTGATCCAAACTACCTTTCCGGTAAAATCGGATGTCGTTACATACGACGGATGAACAACGTCCATCGTCGCTGCACTGTCACGAAGCACCCTGCACGGCTTTCCGTTTACCTGGAGCTCGTGAAGATAGGGACGAAGAAGCTTCAGGTCCCCGTCACTACCGTTCACGTACGAGAACACAACCCGCGGTTTCTTACATCTGGCCGCTGTGTGTCCCGGCTCCTGACAGTTGTAGCACAGGAACGGCTTCCTTGCCTCGAACTGCCCTGTTGGGCTTTTCCGCGCCTCGTCTCCGTTCGAGTGTTCTGCGCTCTTTTCTGGGACCTTTTGTCCTGCTTCGGGCTTCTCGGGCCCGTTTTCTCGCGAGCCGTTACCCTGTCGGAAGGTCTTGCGCTGATCGCTTCGGCCGGATTCGCTTTCCTCTCCGCTCAGCTTTCTACGCGTTGCGTACTCTTCGGCTAGCTCAGCGGCCCTTTCGACAGAGTCGACTCCCACCCTGTCCTGCACCCAGAGCTTGACTGACTGCGGAATGCTACGAAAGAACTGTTCGAGGCACACACACTCGACTACCTTGTCTCGGCTTTCGTACACTTCCTCGCTCTTCAACCATTCTATCAGGTTGGTTTTAAGCCCGTACGCGAATTCCGAGTAGCCCTCGCTGCTCTTTTTGGATGCGTTTCTAAACCTTTGACGGAACGCCTCGGCAGAAAGGCGGTACCGCTTCAAAAGGCTGGACTTCACCTTGTCGTAGTCGTCCGCGTCTCCAGCACTAAGGCGCGCGACAACCTCTGCAGCCTCACAGGGCAACAGAGTCAAAAGCCGTTGCGGCCACGTTTCTGGGGCGAAGCTCAACTTCTCACATGTCCTCTCAAAGTTAACTAAGAATAGGCCCACGTCTTCCCCAACTTTAAACGGCTGCATGAGCTTCTTCATTTGATACGACTCGGTCTCACTTGCTCGTACCGGAGCCCCAACTCTACTGTTCTGCGAGTTTAATCGCTGTTGTTCAATTTCGAGCTCTAGCCTTTTCAGCGCTCGCTCCTCTGTCGCTGCAGTCTGTGCTCGTTCCTCTCTCGCTGCAGTCTGCGCTCGTTCCTCTTTCGCTGCAGCCTGTTCCCGCTCTCGTTCCTCTCTAGCTGCAGCTTCACTCTTAGCGTTCTGAAGCAGTTCCCACGTATTTTTAATTTCCTCTGCTTCCGCGCTCTCTGAAATCGCTTTACTGATCTCAGATTTCTTCATCTTTTGCTCCACCTCCACACCCAATTCTTCACATAAACAGAGTAAATCTGTTCTCAGTAACCTCATCAGATCCATGATCGCTGCTCTTTAGCTTTGGCTTTGCAATAAAACTTGTCGCGAGGTTGTGCACAAACCTAGCGCACGAGTCAAACACTAAGGATTCCCAGCAGTTCAAAATTAATTACCCATAATCTGAAGCCTGGCGAATCCCAAAGCAAAGTCCAAACGCTCACCCGCAGATGTAGCACGATGTCGCATGGTCCGATCCCAACCGCTGCCAACCAGTTGTTCGAGGCGGGGCTTAGGCCGCACGTCCGGGAGCTTCCTGGCTCGTGACGACGACCATTCCCCGAAGTGAAGAACCCAGGGGTCCAGTGGAGGTGGGAGAATTGGTAACGTAACGAACGGTTTAATTACATGGTAGCGATAGAGTCGTCAAATCCGAGAGAACAAATGGAGTTCTCACGCCCCGCCTTATATAGGGGTCCGTTTTCTCCCTCTCTCTCCGCCAGGGCAGCAGGTGCGACAGCCACGTGCCTTGCAGCTGGGTCCGCCGCGTCGCAGTCAGAAATGAGTCATAGCCAAGGTTCTCCGCAGTTAGGCCAGGCCTCTCTCCCCTTCCGGAGCGCACGAACCCACACGCACACACACACGTCCCGTTGACGTCACGGACGCGTTGAGACACGTTTTGGGCAGCCTTCGACAGGTGGGCGTCAGTCCTGAACACGTCGGGACTCGTTTTGGGACTCGCCTCCGCAGCGTTGAAACTCGGAAGAAGGTTGCCGAAGGTTCCATTCTTAACAGTGTATACCGAAGGTGACCACCTGCATAGGTGGCGAAACGTTTGTACCCTTTTGTTATTAATTTGTTATGTTAAGTCGTAGTAAACCTTTTCAATCAATTTTTATCGGTGCTGAATACTATTTGACTCCTGTCTCTGGTGAGGTCCAAACATTGCAAGGCGCTCTGGTCGCTGTCAAAACAGACTTTGGTGGACACTTCAAGGACCGATTCCCCACAGCGGTTTGACTGGCCGCCTGTTCTATTGTGGCAGTTCTGAAATCCAATGTGGGTGGAAGCACAAGATCATTGTCCACCGAGCTCCGGTCATTTTCTGAGCTGCAAAGCGTGGGCATCATTGATCCTAACCTCCCACGAAAGGAAGAGGATAATTAAGTTTTCAGAGAGTTTACATCATCCATCAAGCTAATTATCGGACGGTACGAGGTGGCCTTACCTTGGAAGCCAATGAACATTCAGCTTGCAGACAATGAAGGAGTTGCAAGGAAGCGTCTGGTGAGCCTCACAAAGAGGTTGCTTAAAGGGGTACTCCGGCGATTTTTTGAGCTACCTCAACTAACTATATTTTCTGACTCCCCGGCCTTTACCCTTTCCGGTATGTTATTTAGTATCGCGAAATTCATAATAGTTATTGTGAAATCGGCAAATGAAAATGATGCAAAAACCAACATTCAAATATACCCGCACTTTTCAGTGCCGTGACGTCAGTGGCAGGCAGGCTTGCCAGTCGAGCAAGCAGTCTAAAAAATAGAATATGCCAATCATATGTTCCGTGCTGGTGCGCAGGTACTGGAGCGAGCTTCCAAAGCATTCATTTGACACCATGAAACTGCTTGTAATAAGTTGGGAACAAATTCGACAGTCGAAAGAGTGAACCCCTGCCTTCCACTGACGTCACTTTTTTGTTGTTGCCAGTAGAGACTTTCAGTTTGAAAAACACGGTGAGGACCAAAATTGTAAATTCAATAACTTTGTGAAAAAAATAGTATTTTGACCTAATATTTGGGATACTATTTTAGCGATGTTGTTTGGCGAGTTTAGCAAAATTTCAAGCAAATCGGGGACCATGACGAAATCGCCGGAGTACCCCTTTAAGGACGATGTGAAGCTGACTGAGCATGATAAGACAATTCACCAGTATCTCCAGCAAGGGTTGGCAGAAAAGATTTTACCAAGTGCAGACAAAGCAGAGAACCGACTGTACTACATGCCTCACCATGTTGTGTTACGACCTGACAGCCTCTCAACCAAAGTCAGAGTCGTGTTTTATGCGTCATCAAGAGAACCTGGGTGTCTGTCTGAATGGCGCACTAGAGCCAGGATTAAACCTGAATCCAGACTACCTGAAAGTATTACTAAACATTTGCATTCATCGTATTGGCCTCAGTGCGGACATTGAGGACGCATTTTTATAGATCTTACAGAGACTGTAAGATCGTGACACTCTAGAATTTTTCTGATATGAACGAATGCCAACATTACAAGAGCCGAACCCTCCTGTAGAAAATTGGAGGATGACAAGGGTTCCCTTCGGAGCGGCCAGTAGCCCGTTCCTTCTCGCAGCCAGGTTACGTCACCACTTTTCGATAACAGAGGACTATCCGAAAACAACGAAATCACTAGCAGAATTACTCTACGTCGATGATCTTATCACTGGAGCAAACTCCAATGAAAAGGCGGAACAGTTCTATCGACAACCATTACATGCCATGAACCTAGCCGGAATGACAATGCGGAAGTGGAACACAGATTCTACGAAGCTACAGCAACTATTCAACGAGGAAGGAGCCGGATGTGTTCTAGATCAAGTCGAGTGTACCACTGCTGGCGTCTCTCGAGTCTTAGGACTTGTATAGGACAAAGACAGCAATTGCCTGGCGTTCTTAATGGGGCCTGTTTTGGAGTTCTAGACCGGAACAGCAACACAAAACGATTCATTCATCAGGCATCTTCTCGCATTTATGACCCATTAAGACTCTTTTCTCCAGTCACCGTGATAGCCAAGCGGATGTTTCAAACCTTCTGCGAACTGGGAGTCGACTGGAACGCACGACTACCTGAAGAGGTTCAAACAAGATGGACGCAGTGGCATACATCGCTGCACCACTTAACGAAAGTAAAGGTACCCCGACGGTTCCTTGACCTTCCCAAGGATGACCAAAACGAAGTCCACATTTTCACAGATGCCAGTCCTAAGGCTTGTGGGGCTGTGGCGTACCTGCAGACGCAGAATCTACCAACGAGGCTGACTATGGTTTTGTCCAAGACCCGGGTGACGCCGATCAAAAAAACTTTCTCTCCCAAGGCTTGAATTGATGGGAATGGTGATAAGAGTTCAGCTAAAGGACTACCTTACTAGGTCGCTAAACCTACAAGTAAGCATTTGGTACCTCTGGACAGACTCAACAGTCTCACTACACTGGGTGCGAGGTTTTACTCAACAGTGGAAGCCCTTTGTGGCCAATCGAGTGTTGGAGATCGAACAGCTGACTGATCCAGACCTTTGGAATCGTTGCCCTGGAGTGGAAAATCCTGCTGATCTTTTCATAAGAGGGGGGACATCCGAAGCACTGAAATCGAGCGCGGCATGGTGGAACGGGCCACCATGGCTTACGGAACCACCTGCTGCCTGGCCAAAGCATGAAGCAGGTGTTGATATGACCGCGGCAGCTGAAGAGAAGAAACAAGTTCGAGTCCATAACGTAACACTACACGAAGAACAGGTTTTGCCTATGCAGCGCCACAGTTCCCTTTCGAAGCCTGTTCGAGTTGTTGCCTGGATACGACGATTTATACATAACTCTATACTCCGTTTCATACATAGCGTGCAACGCTGGGAAAGGTACTGAAGTAGTGCGCATGAAAAAACACAAAAAATGTGTTGCTCCGGACGTTTCGTGGACGAGCGGTACAAGGCGCTGCTCTGGCGATACCGACCGTCTCGGTGGCGGTGGTTCGAAACCACTTAAGACGCAAAGTTTTTTTGTTTTTTTTATTACCTATTTTTTGTGCAAGATGTGCGCATTGCGGAAGTGCATATTTCGATTTCTCTTTTCTTGTTGCTTTTTATTTACGGGGCTGGTGTTCCGCTTGAACCCCGCGCCGGCCTCGTAAAAACGGAAGAACGGTCGAGATCCAGGGTGTCTTTACTTAAAGCCGTTTATTTACATGGTAGCGTGAAAATCAGAGAGTAAGTACCTTGAGAGTGCGGTGGACGGTCCTTTATATAACGAATACTGGGATTAGGGGACCGCACTGCTATTGGTCAGACGGCTTGGCATTCCCTCGCGTGATGTGACTTCATGGAAGTCTCCTTCAGGGTCGGAATACTCGCCGGTGTATGAGAGTTATCCAGACGGCAGTATCTCGCTGCTCTGGTGCCGGCGCCCCCATGAACCGAGAGTGATTCACAGTAGACGCGTACACCACACGGCACTCGAGGTCAGAATCGAGTGTTGTTTCCTTTTCAAGGAAAGCAGGGGCCTCGGAATACAGCCACGGGCATGTGCGTCGTCACTTAGCCGACCAAGGTTAAGGTGCCTCAGGCAGACGGAGCCGACCAAGGTTACGGTCGCGCACGCAGAGGAAATCAGACGCGTCGGAATGCAGCCACGGGTAACGTCCACCTAGCCGACCAAAAACGGAGCCGTAAACACTATTCATCACCGGCACGGTTCCTTCTTGAGGCTTGTTTCCCTTTGAAGCCGTAAAGCCGATTTTAACACCAGACATAACAGAAGGCAGTTCACAACACGGTCCGTGTGCTCGAAACTTTCACGTCGCGAGGTATTCGCTTCGGGGATGCCACCTTGCCACACTCCGGTGTCGTTACTGACCGCCTGCAGGACTTTACGGACCGATACCTCCGCGAAACGCGTTCTTGAACTCGCGTACACGTTCGCGATCACCTGCTTGCCCTTTTTCTAGATCTTTGCACAACGAATCTTCGAAAATATCCGAGCAGGAGAGGAAAGCCTTCTGTTACTTCTGCGTTAGACGCCATCTTCTCAAAACCGGCGAGGCAGGGGAAGCCGCACAACGCGAAAACCCGAAGCGGCTGCCGCACGGAAGAAAACGGAAAACAATTTTGAGTAGTTTGCATTATCTTTTCTTTTTTAATGAAAAAAAAATCGGTGTTCCGTCGAAATCATAACGCCACTACCAGTTACTAGCTCAGAAGATGCACATTGTTCGACTTTTTTGTTTTGTTTGGATTGGCAGCACTATTTTATAAGGCGAACGTAGGCGGTCGGCAGTGCAAACCGGTGCGCTAGCTTTGACTGCGTCGCACGCTATGTATGAAACGGAGTATAGACATCACAGCCAAAAACACGAGTTTTTCGACGGCCGACGACGTAGCACAAGCTCAAAGGTGTCTCATCTTGCAAGTTCAACAGGAGGCGTTTCAGAGGGAGCTCCAATGCGTACGGCGTTCAACACGTATAAAAAGCAATTCTCCGTTACGGGACTTAAACACATACCTGGACAAGGACGGGGTGCTGAGGGTCGGAGGATGCCTCAGTAACGCTGACATGTGCGACAATGCATAGCATCTCATATTTCTTCCGTCAAATTATAATTCTACCGAGCTTTTGACCAATGCCGCGCATCGACGACTTGTCCACGCTGGTCCCCTTGAGTTTCTGACAGAACTGCGGGAACAGTTCTGGGTCGTTCGGGAAAAACAGATGGTAAAAAAAGGTGCTGAAGAAATGTGTGATCTATGACCGTGTCAACAGCCGAGCGGCCACCGAGCCAGTTGCTCCACCCCCTCAAGACAGAGTAACCCAAGCTGCCGCCTTTGAAGTGACTGGTGTGGACTTCGCTAGACCACTCAACACAAAGGATAACGACAACAACAAGAAGTCTTATATCCTCATTTTCACCTGTGCCGTTACCCGTGCCATTCACCTTGAACTGGTGGCCGACATGTCTACCCCCAACTTTCTGATGGCCTTCAGAAGATTCGTGTCAAGAAGAAGAGTGTGCCGAGTCATATGTTCTCTGACAATGCAAAAACGTTTCAGCGTGCTTCTAGGGTCCTGAAGAAACTGTGGGCAACAGTAAGTGGAGAGGAGATAGAAGTTTACTTCGCTGATCGGCAGATACAGTGGAAGTTTATAATCGAGAGAGCTGCCTGGTGGGGTGGGTTCTGTGAGGGGATGGCCCGGTCGGTAAAGTCCTCGCTCAAGGAAGTTTTGGGTAACAGCTACTGCAACTTCAAAGAACTGACAACCGAATTAACTCAAATTGAGGCTGTAATAAACTCTAGGCCTCTGACATACGTCTACATCGAAGCCACCGAAAAGGAACCACTCACCCATTCCCATTTTTAGTGGGAAAGCGTTTAACTACACTTCCGACCAGCTCCAGGGCGGAGCCTGAGCCTTCCCTTGAAGGGCAATATAGCAGGCGGTGGCGTTACCGTCAAAAGATGGGAGATAATGTTTAGCATAGATAGGAAGGGGAATACTTGACCAGTCCAGGATCCGCCCATTTCATGGTGCCGACTTCCTCCAGTGCCCTGAAGAAAGGAACACTAGTGTTGATCTACCAGCATCTCCAACCGCAACAACTTTGGAACATGAACAAGATGTTTCTCCTGTACGTCCTCTTTGTCTACTTTTTCGTATATTTTTGAATCTATTACTAACGCGCTCAATCCAAGTTTAGAAGTCGTAGATACGTTGGCTGGACGAGACGGGCACATCCAAGCTGCGATGGTGCATCTTCCTAATGGTACCATCATTAGCAGACCCGTTCAACTTTTATACCCCATGGAATCTATTTACCTATGACTTCACGTAATTGTGGTTAAGGATGAAGAAACTTAATCTTCGTGTTTCTTGTACAGTCATCGCACATTACGCCATCCCAATGAACATCGTCATGTTCTTGCTTGGTTTTGTACAACCGCGGCGTGCAGCACGTTCCTCGTGGCGGAGTGCTATCATTCATAAAGTATCGGTCGCTGAAATAGCGACAGGCAACTTTATGCTATGGTCACAATCAAAAATACAATTTTGTATGCTGTATAGACCGAAACGTTTGAAGCAATAACGCTTGACCATGCCTATGTCTTTTGTTGATGCACCTAAAACTATAGATCACAAGACCAGAAAACAATAAAACAAACTTTGTAGTTAATGAACATTCTGACCCCGCAGAAAATCATGCAAAATTATAGTATCTCTGATATAATGCTGCAGCCTCAAGCGTTCTAAAGTTTCAGAAATTCACTAAGTGTTGACCTGGACCCCTCAATTTGTGGTGCAGCAGCTAAAAACTCGTCAGCAACATCAAAATAGCAGGAAACATTGCCTCGTCTGATTGAAGGCCTGGAACCTCAATAAGGTTCATTGCTGCAGTGTAACTGTGACTATTTTCGTGCGTGAAACACTGATAGAATGCTCCAGGGAGGTGTGTTCCTAACATCCGGAGTATACAGCAGAAAGGCCTTTTTCAGGCTTGCAACATCAATGCTGAGGTCCTTAATTGTGACCGCTTACACAGAAGAGCTAAAGGCGTCCTCACCGGTGTGCACAATACCCTTGTTGATGTGGTCGGTGCCTTGCTCTTGGGAAAGGAGAAAAAAAGAAGAGATGTGAAATACTCCTATGTACACTGTAATACAATCTAGAAGAGCCCTCAAAAGTTTTATTTCAACAGAAGCAGGCACTTCATCTTCTACACCGACCTCCTTACACTGGGAAGCACTACTTAAACTTTCTGTCGGTGCAGACCCCTAACTTATCTTTGGGGTTTTGCGTGGACCCCGTTTGAGAATTTTAATTTGACAAGAATCTGTTACGTACATCGGGGAAATTTTATTGCCGTAAATAAGTACAAACTGAAGTCGTCAATCAAACTTAATATAAATAACATTCAAAGTCTTTGAAATCCTGAGGTGAAGTCCGGACAAAGTACACATATTTGACTGCTTTCTTAAATACTTTTAAAATTGCGCTCCGACCAGAATCCGGAAAGACCGCACTGTGGCTTGCGAGAACTATACTTATATCTGCCAAGACGTTCAGTCCGGTGATTTCAACCTTTTCAATGCGGAGGGCAAGTTCGTCTGCTTCTTGCGCAGGGGGTAGCGGTGACGTTAGAACGCTGAGCTCTGATTGGCTGATCGCGAACCCCTATCTGAGCGTCGTCTGCTCCTTTGCAACGTCGTCTGCTCGCAACGTCATCTGCGTCTGTCTTACCTTTCCTGCGACTTTCGGAAGTGCAGAGGCCAGATTCACGTGAGAACAAATTCGTATTCACGAAACGAAATTACCGTAAGTTTTGCGCAGGTTACGACGGAATCCTACGACAGCTCCGAGGCTGTCGTACGCACTTCTTATGATGAAATCAGCATGGCCGACAGCGTCGCTCAGCTACTTGGTAGCGACAACCAACGGACGTTTATTTTTGTACGTGCTCTTCTCACGCGTCCCGACTACAAGCAGCAAAAAAAAAAGTAAAAAGTACTCGAAATAAACCACGACGAACAAGAACGCTGGATCCACAAACACCCGGGAAATGCTCCAACGGTCACGATTCCACTGACGCCGACCAAGCGAGCTCGGCAGATAGGCCTAGCGGACACTCCGAGTCGGGGCAGCGGTGCTCCGACAGTCCTTGGCCAAGACCGTCTGCCCAGAACCGACTGGCGTGCTGAATGGAATATGCCCGCGCGACCCATGTCAACCCTTTCCGTATTATACTTTGATCGCTGACCTCAATTTTAGATTAAGAGGTCAATCTCTTCCTCTTGTCATCTCCTTATTTTCCGAGGCAGCGGTGACTCTCGCCGGTGAAAAAGCGGTGAATCTCCGGCAGACGCAGGAAAGGTAAAGCAGCCATCGCTTTTACTAGCAGACGTAAAGCAGACGACGTTAACTGCGCCAACCCGCGGACGCCGTTAAAGAGTGAGGAGTCTCGCCGCACACAAAAGGAGGGAAAAAAAGTATTTGGGAGGGAACTTGCGGACACTAACACGCTCACTCTCGGTTAGCAAACAAACCTCGCCGCCTCGGGACACCTCGCCAGTGAGTTCTTTGACTTCTCTTCTTGATGCGCGTCTGCTAGTTGTTAGACAAAAACAACGTACCGCTCGAGTTATTTCGTCTGCCCTCTCTGAAAGGCGAAGTCGAGCTCGCTCGTAAAGACCTGCACTTCCGAAAGTTGCAGGAAATGTAAGACAGACGCAGACGACGTTGGGAGCAGACGACGTTGCAAAGAAGCAGACGACGCTCAGATAGGGTGTCACGATCAGCCAATCAGGGCTCGGCGTTCTGACGTCACCACTACTTCCTTTCTCATGCGAAGAAGACGAAAATGAGCCCACTTGCGAGGCGTATACCTTATATGTCTTCATTAGTGTGCTCCCTGAATAAATGCGTATCCCCAACAGCGTTGCCATGAACCCCCGGGAGTCCGCGGGCAACGTTTTAGAGATAACTCGTCTGAGAGTCCGGGGACAAAGTTTTAAAGCAAACTTGCCTTTCCAGTTTACAAATACATTCTCAAAAGTACGTTGTAAGACAGCTTTTAGTCCTACCATTTTCGCAAGTTCACAAGTTGTCAGGCAGCTTTACAGTCATAATGACATAAAACAAGCAAATACAGATTCATTATAATATATTTATTATCTCTGTTGAATTAATTGCTATATTGTTTATTACTAATGTCCCATTCTTGCAAGCACATAAAACGCAGTCAACAAGATGTGGCAAAGCCATCTTGGGACATTTGGGATGCGAATCACCTCACCACGGCCATTGCTGGCCTGGCTGCAGCTGGCTGCAAGCATGCCAGTTGTTGGTGCCAAACAACACTTTACCAGGAAAGATATATTCTTCTCCATTCATTTACGCCAGCGCACCCACGGTGATAAATGTTCTCTTAGCGGTGTAGGCACCACGCATCTGAGAGAATGCATGAGGATCGCAGTGTTCACGCTGTCGGGGAATCATGCCGTGCTAAGAGAGAGGGCTGCCGCGGGCACACCGAGATACCGGGTTTGTCGAGACAGTAGAGACAGCTCTCTCGGCTAGTGCTCCAGATGTCCGTAAACATAGATGGCAACAGTCTTCTATTATTGCCATATATTGTCTCCATAGACCGATCCCACTGAGCGTACCAGGCGTGCTTGACGCCGCCATAACTTTAACTCGCATGAGGAAGCTGGCAGTGCACGAGACTGCTCGTGTCGTCTGGTGCCCTGCGCACGCAAAGTTCCAGCGAGGTCTTCCTCGTGAAGAAAGACTAAAGTTCCCTCGATGCATTGCAGCAGCACCGGCTTAATGAAGATGGCTGGTGAAGTTTGTCTATTCAGAGGAAGAAGCTTTGAGGATGCTGCGCATCCAGTCGTTTCAACTACGCAAAGTCTATTTGCGCCAAGGCCGTTCCATATTTGCGGAAATATATTTTTATAGTAAAGTATTTGGTGTCACCATGTCGCAACCTTGTGGTATTTAACACCCATGGGCAATATAATTTTTCTTCACATTCAAAATATTTTGTTACATCTAAAAGATAGTAGTAGCAGTAGTATGGGGTTTTTTGGCGCAGCAGCATCGGGGCTATAGTGCGCCAGAAACATTGTGTAAAGGACACCTACATTTTTCCAAGACTGACTAAAGCTTCAAGGCGGACCCTGCTAGAGACTAGACTTATAATTTCCGCAGAATATTAATTTCTTGCAAAAAGTTAAAAACTTGTGAGAATGGGACGAGGGGTTCATCACCCAGTAAAAGAGCCAAGTGAAATGGTACATGTTCCCGATAGAATATAGAAAACCAAGTTCGACGGTTCTTTTCAAAGTGTGGACAAACTATCAAAATGTGAAGAATACTTAATGGTTCAGAACAAAAGTCGCAGGTCGGTTCACTTTCCCTACGCAAAAGGTAGCTATGAGTAAGGTGGGTATGTCCTATTCTCAACCGGCACAGAACTATCTCATAAAAACGCTCTCGGTGTCTGGCACTGCGCCACTCACTCAGGATTGGCTTAATTAAATGGAGTTTATTTTGTAGATGGGAATCCCATTCCCTCTGCCAGGCATATTTTATTTGCCTTTTTAGTGGTACTCGGTAATCAGTAGCAGGGATGCTGTCATAGTCAATTGTCCTATCTACACATGCAAAAGCTGCACGGTCAGCTAGCTCGTTGCCTTCAATGCCAATATGGCTAGGGACCCAGCAGAATTCTATCTGTATTTTCTTTACCAGCGCTTGTGTCAGCGTGTTACAAAGTTGCACAAGCAGAGGGTGCTTCCAAGAAGTTGGAGAGTTGAGTGCTTTAAGTGAGCTCAGAGAGTCAGAGAAAATAACAGATTTTCTATATCGATGTTTGACAATGTGGTCAACTGCAGTTATCAGACCATACAGCTCGGCAGTAAAGATTGAGGCATTTTCATTTAGCCTTTTTACAGATTTGTAGCCCTCGCCGATCGCAGCACAGCCAACGAAGTCTATGGTTTTTGATCCATCGGTATAAAAGTGCTTGTAGCCATTGTAGGAGGTATAGAGCTCTAAGAATTCTTGCCTGAGAACACTAGGGTCTACTGTGTCCTTTCTGTGCTTCGTCAAAGAAAAATTACAATGGGTGTCGGCAAGCTTCCAGGGTGCAGTTCTTTGTTGAATTTCAAGGACAGGGGAAAGAGCGTCAAAATTGTATTGTTCTGTGGCAATTCTTACACGTAGTGCAAAGGGAGGGGTTACAGATGGTTTGTGCTGAAATAAGCGCTCATAGTTTATGTTTTTAATTACTTCATAAGCAGGATTTTTCGGAAAGGAACGGAGTCTTAGGAAGTACTGAACAGCGAGAAAAAGTCTACGTCTCTCGAGTGAGCACTCATGCGATTCAGCGTACAGGCTAAGTACCGGCGACGTACGGAATGCCCCCGTTGCCAAACGGATCCCCTGGTGGTGAATGGGATCAAGCATTTTGAGGGTTGTTGGTTTCGCAGATCCGTAGACAATGCTTCCATAATCCAGGGTAGAGCGCACTACAGCTCTGTAAATCCGTAAAAGACATACCCTGTCTGCACCCCAGGTGCGATGTGAAAGAACTTTTAGAATGTTTAGTTTCTGCTGGCATTTCAGCTTCAGTGCCTTGATATGGGGGCCGAAAGTAAGTTTGCTGTCAAACGTCACGCCGAGGAACCTGTGTTCTGGTCGGACGGGAAGGGGTGTGCCATTTATGTGAAGCAATGGTTCAGGAAACATTCCCCTTCTCCGGGAGAAGCAAACAGCCTCGGTCTTCTCGGCAGAAAACTTGAAACCATTCTCATCGGCCCATTTACTCATTTTATTAATGGTTACTTGGATTTGGCGCTCACAGATAGCTAAATTACATGACGAAAAGCAGACCTGGATGTCATCAACATAAAGAGAGTAGGAGACCGAAGGTGGTATTGCTTGGGACAGGGAGTTGATTTTAATAAGAAAGAGGGTAACGCTCAGGACACATCCTTGTGGGACACCGTTCTCCTGGATGAAACATGACGAAAGGGTTGTTCCCAATCGCACCTGAAAGGTACGATCCTGCAAAAAGTCTGCGATGCAATTAAACATATTGCCACCTATATTCATTTTGATAAGGTCTTGAAGGATACCGTACCGCCAAGTGGTATCGTAAGCCTTTTCAAGGTCGAAAAATACTGAAAGGCAAAACTGCTTGTTTATAAAGGCCTCTCGGATGGCCGTTTCCAATCGTACAAGGTGGTCGGCAGCGGACCTGGCAGCACGAAAGCCACACTGTAAATTGCTTAAAAGGGAGTTCTGTTCCAGAATGAAGATAAGCCTATTGTTAACCAGCCGCTCGAAAGTCTTACCCAGGCAGCTAGTCAGGGCTATGGGCCTGTAGCTGGAGGCTTTACTTCTGTCTTTTCCCGGTTTGTAGATAGGTATGACAATAGCCCTTTTCCACACGCTCGGCAGCTTCCCCTCTGCCCACACTCTATTGAAGAACTGGAGGAGAATGACAAGGAATGTTTCAGGTAGGTGGGAGATCATGGTGTAATGAATGTCATCAACCCCAGGGGATGTGGCTTTTGCTATGGCAATGGCTCGACGCAGCTCAGTGAGAGTAAAAGGCCGATCGTATTCTTCGGCACAGCTATCAGATCGGCGGATTGGGACCTTCTCAGCTTTGGTCTTAAAGCGTAAAAAGTTTCCTGTATAATTCCCAGAGCTGGAGACCTGCGCGAAATGTCTACCCAGTGCATCGGCCTGTTCCTGCAAAGTTGAAAACACCTCTCCATTGTCGGCTGACAGCAGGGGGATTGAAAAGTGAGAGTAATCACCATCCATTCGCCTTACCCTGTCCCACACAATCTTGGCTGGAGTAAACCTATTAATCGAAGAAGCGTACGAGTGAAAGGAACGCCGTTTCGCTTGTCTCCTAACACGGCGGGCTTCTGCTCGCAGGCGCTTGAATGCGAGAAGGTTGGTGGGAGTGGGATACCGCCGAAACTTGGCCCAAGCGCAATTCTGGCGATTTCTGGACTTTCGGCACTCACTATCCCACCAAGGCTTTGGACGCTTGGGTAGCTTACCCGATGTTCGTGGAATAGCTGCACGAGCTGCGTCAATAATCGCAGTTGTGATGATTTCATTTTCTTCTTCAATAGTGTGTGCAACAGGCAGGACGGACGATGCTACACATTCCCGGAAAAGTTCCCAGTTTGCTCTAGAAAGTTTCCACCGAGGGGGACAGCAGGGGAGAATAGGTGGGGGCTCTATGGGGATGAGACGGATAGGGAAGTGGTCACTGCCACGTGGGTTGTTCAGGACAGTCCAGGTAAAATTTGTGAATATGGATGAAGAAACAATAGATAGGTCAATGCAGGAAAAGGAGTGGTGAGTCGAACTGAAATATGTGGCCTCACCCGTATTTAGGAGACTGGCAGCTCTTCGGGAGAGAAACCTCTCTACAACAGATCCTCGGCTGTCAACTCGCTGGCTTCCCCAGAGCGGATTGTGGGCATTGAAATCTCCTAGGACAACAAAGGGTTCTGGAAGCTGGTCTGCAAGGTGTTCAAGATCGGACAACGTCAGGGAAGATGAAGGGGGCACATAGAGGGAGCACACGCTGATAAGGCGATCTAACATCAACCGTACTGCGACAGCCTCCAGAGAAGTGTTCAAAGAGATTTCGGCAGCTGGCACCGTGCCATCCACGACAATGGCAACTCCTCCTGAACTGCCAGACGGTGTTACGCGATCTTTGCGAAAGACTTGAAATGAGCGCAGGAAATTATTATTCGACGGTCCCAAATATGTCTCCTGGAGACAAACTGCAGAGGGTGTGTACTCCTGAAGCAAGGAGTGAACATCATCCAGGTTGTGAAAAAGTCCTCTGCAATTCCACTGTAAAAAGCCTCCTGCCATGAGAGTGTGAAGATAAAAGGTTGTTAAAAAGTGAACGAAACTTCAAAAAGCTGCTAAAAATAATAATGTAGTTAATATTAAAAAGCCAGGTTATTCTTAACCCAAAATATTAATGACAATCCAACACACATAAAACGTAGACAATTTAAAATTGGAGAGCTCCAAAATTAAAATATATGGGGTATATGCATGAGGGAGAATGCATGGGGTAAAATTAAACACCTTGGGTATAGGGTTCATTTTGGAGGCTTAACAGGTGTTTTTGCTTTATGCTTTGGTTTTGGGGTCTGCCAATCCATGTCTTCGAGGTCAGACAGGTTTGTGGATGGATCAGCAGCCTCAGCTGCCACTTCCATCTCCCGGACTTTGCAGGCAGGCTTGCCTGCTGGCTTCGGTTGATCGGGTATTCGAGAGGGCAATTGCCGTTCTCGGCCCGATCCGCAGGGAGGAGTGGAGGAGGAGCTGGGCAAATCGTCCTGCTCCATCGTTTCCAGCTCCTTTAGAGCCAGGGGCGGTGCGAGAGTCACGCCGCTCCCTAGAAGAAGAGCCCTTCTCAAGCGAGTTGGAGCGAAAGCTTCGCTCCTTCTCCCTCGGGGAAGGACCAGGAGGGACAGTGGGCACGGCTGCCGCCGTCCCACTCTGTGAGGGGGCAGCTTGCGTGCTCCCTCGGGGTGTCCGAGGGGGCTGCTGCCTGTGTTCTGAGGTTGGGGCCTTGAGGGCCACTGCCAGCATCTCTGGGGAGACCTGTGTGGCCCTCGACTCCGAGCGTGGTGCAGGGCCCCTGCGCACCACCTCGGCATAGCCTCCCTTTGAGAGGAATGACAACCTTTTCTTAGCCTCTGGGTACGAGATATTTTCTTTGGCTTTTAGTGAAAGAATTTCTTTTTCTTGTTTCCACAGAGGACAAGTGCGGGAGTAAGCTGGGTGTGGTCCACTGCAGTTACTGCAGCGGGCCACTGCGTCGCAGATGTCAGCGACGTGGTCCTGCCCTCCGCACTTAGCACAAGTCTCTTTTCCTCTGCAACTCCGTGATCCGTGGCCAAATCGTTGGCAGCGGAAACATCGTTGCGGGTTAGGAATGTAGGGACGAATGCGGCAGTTTAGGTAGCCTGCTTTAACTGTTGCGGGAAGAGCATGTTTCTCAAAGGTCAGGATGACGTGCTTTGATGGGGTTTCTCTGCCATCTTTCCGGAACTTTATGCGTTTTACAGCGACAACCCCGGCACCTTTAAGTCCTTCAAGGAGTTCTTCTTCACTTGTTTCCAAAAGGTCGTCCTCGGAGAGAACTCCACGGATGGTGTTGAGTGTGCGGTGAGGACTCACCGACACTTTCACGTCTACGATGTTTGTGAGCTTACGTAATGCTTCGCTGTGGAGTTTTGTATCCACCTCAACAAGGAGGTCTCCAGAGTGCAGTTTCTTGGCCTTATACGAGAACCCGATAAGATGTTCAAGGACCTTCGACACAACAAAAGGAGATATCTTTGCTACAGGTTTTTGTTCATCTAAAGAATGAACAACAAAGAACTTGGTAAAGTTTTCCACAGGAGGATCTTTTTCTATGGTTTTGTGCTCAAGGCAGCGCCTTTTCCAGGGCTGTCGTGAGCTGGGTTTAGGAGGAGGGGCAGCCATAAGAGGCGGAGAGTGTTCAGAACCTGTGGTGTGCCGCCCACCACGGAGCCCAACAAGGGAATAGTTAACGGACCATAACAAAAAGGGCTTTGCTGGAACCGTTAAACTATTAGCACTGCCCAGGTACTATAACCAAGTGTGGTTTAGGACAAGGGGTCTGTCACCACCCAAGGTTAGCCCTTGCCGCCAAAGAAGTTGAAAAGGAAAGAAGAGAAATGAGAAGAGTGAAAAGAAGGAGAAGACAAGGGTAAAAGAAGGGAGGGGATAGTAGAAGATATGGCGACTAGACTGAATCATCCTGGCCGGGCCATACCAGGACTCCCGTCTATGATAAGCGGGGGCCGAAGTGGTGTATTGCCCCACCCGGGGGGCCCCGAAGGGTCCAAACCTACCCCGGGCTCGGCTCGACCACCAGGATGCCCTTTTCCCCAGACACAGGAAAGCCACGCACAGCCATACGTGGGCGGGCGAGCCCGCATGGCTCGGGGTCCGTGGAGACGCCACTCTCCAAACACCTGCTTTCACAGGTGCCCCCTGTGGGGGCATCTAAAAGATGAGAGGTTGAGAAGAGGGATGGAGAAGAAAGACAGAAGAAAGGAGAGGTGAAGAAAAGCGACTGACGAAATCGTCCTGAGCGAACCAGCGCAAGACACCTCGTCTGTGCAAAGCGTGTGGTGGGGTGGAGTGTTGCCTAATCCGGCGGCCCTTGAAGGAAACCTACCCCGGTTTCGGCAGAACCGCAAGGACCCCTTTTTGTTAAACATGGGCACACCTCGCACAGCCAGGCAAGCAGGGGGTCTGAACCCACAGTGGGCTCAGGCTTTATGGTGATTGGTGACTCTACTCACCGAACACCCACGAGTGCACAAGTTCCCTGTAGTGACACGAACTACAACAGTCAAAGAAAGAAAAAACGACACTTTGGGACAAGGACGGACAGCACAGTTCTTTCAACTAGCAACACACATTTACTGATGTCTCCTTCAATACGTACTATGTGCCTCCTAACGTTTGAGACAAAAAAGGAAGATACGGAAAAATCATATATTTATATACGCCCGGAAAAAAAGGACAAAATCTCCCAGATACACTAGAAGATAAAGAAAAAGAAAATAAGAAAGAAAAAAACACCATTGACAAATTCAAATAGAGGGCCCTTTGACTATTTCACCTCTGGCTTCTGGTAGTTCATCTCAACTCTGGACAACGCAAGAGAAGGAGCAGCAATGTTGCGAACGTCACCGGCTCTCCTGTATGCTTCAACGATCTCTCGGCCGAGCTCTTCCGGGCGTATATAAATATATTATTTTTCCGTATCTTCCACCTTAGTCTCAAAAGTTAGGAGGAAGATAGTAGGTATTGAAGGAGACATCAGTAAATGTGTGTTGCTAGGTGAAAGAAATGTGCTGTCTGTTTTTGTACCTAAGTGTTTTTATTCTTTCTTTGACTCGTGTATTTTCAGCGACCCGCTCTTTGTTCTTCGACACGAACTCTGCAAACAAACACTCAGTACATAAAGTAGATAGTGATCGGGACAAGCGAGAGGCACACTTCAACTGAAAAAAAAAAAAAACGATATGAAGGCACAGCTCAACCGTATTATCACCAATGAGAGACGATGAGGCAGGAGAAAACAGAATGAACCAAAAATTTAAAGGAAGTGAACTTGTGCCAGAAAAAAAAGAAAAAAAGAACACATGTCGAAAAAAGCAGCAGGGAGCGTCGTCTGTGGCAGCGGAAAGCGATGGTTCGTTGGCATATTGCCACGCGCGTCGGCGAGCGACCGCGTGCGTGGCCGAGACAATAAAGAAAAAAAAAAAGCGGGCGTGGCCGAGTGGTTACCGCACTTGACTGTAGCGCGGAAAGTCAAGCTTCGATTCCAGTCAGTGGAATGTTCTTTTATTTATTCTTTCAACATTACGTCCTCCTGAGTTCGAGATCATTCTCGTCTGATCGAGTTTCGAATATTCTAGTCGTCGAACGTTCTAGGCCGATTATTCCAGAAGCCAACACGCGTACATAAGGGGCTCCGCGTGGCGATTTGCAGTCAGTCTCGCCCCAGCGCTCGATCCTGCGGTTTCGCCGACTTCGACGCCTGCGACGCTATCCTTTTTCTGTTCTATTTTTGGGCACAAGTTCGCCCCATTAAACGTTTAGTTTCCTCAATTATTATCGCCTCATCAATTGTCATTCGTGACATTTTGGGGGAGGTGCTGGGTAGTGCATTCTATAGCGGTTGAGCGTACCCCTCCGAAGACATCCCGGCCAAGCGACGTGCTCAGCCTCAGCCCCGGAAGGCTACCCTTCGTCGAAGACGCCGAAGCCCGAAGAAGCCGTCGTATCAGAGGTTAGTCCCCTGAATTGGGTCTGCTGCCGGACAAGCCCAGGCCGAAGAAGACGACGATGGCCAACCAGTCGCAGACCCCGGCCGCTCCTACCTTCATCTACCTGCCCGTCGCACCCCGGACCCCGGCGCCTTTCCACGGGGACGCCCACGAAGACATCGAGGACTGGATGCAACACTACGAACGGGTAGCCCACCACAACGGATGGACGGCTGAGAAGTGCCTCCAGAACGTCTACTTTTCGCTTGAAGGCACTGCGAGGCACTGGTTTGAAAACCACGAAGCCTCCTTCACCACATGGGAGTCCTGCGTGGCCAAACTGAAGCGGACGTTCCTTAACCATTACCGTCGCCAGCGAGCAGAGGACCTACTTCAAACAAGGGTGCAGGGCCCCAACGAAAGCGTGACCAGCTTTGTTGAGGATGTCCTGCGTCTAAGTGCCCGAGCCGATCCGGAGGCCGCCGAGGAAAAGAAACTTCGAGTCCTCATGCGTGGCGACAAGGCATAAATTTTCCGAGGCCTGGTCCGCAATCCCCCGACGACCGTTGATGCATTTGTGAGTGAAGCCACCAACATCGAGCGCGCACGGACGACCCGAGCAAGCCACTACCACCGAATTGCCGGCGCGCCAGCTTCTCCAACTGTCGCTGCTTCCCTTCTGGACCTGAATACCAGCGGTGTCGACAGCCTTCGGGAGATCGTCCGTGAAGTCGTCCGGGAAGAACTCCGCAAGATACTTCCCACTGCGGATCGCCCGTCCTCACTGTCGCTCGCCGAAGTCGTCCGGGAGAAAGTTCTCCGAGCCTTCCAACCTGAGGTTCCGATCAACACGACGACGCCAGAGGAACCGACTTTGAGATACGCCACCATGGCCCGACGACCCCCGCAAGCTAACCGCCAGACCACGGCGCCACCCCGACGAGACCCTCCGATGCCACAGTATCCTCGACGCCAGGAAGGACAAGTCCAGGACGTCCGCCCGGAGCAACCCTCGCCGTAGAAGACCGAGGTGTGGCGAACGGCCGACCGACGCCCGCTCGGCTACCACTGCGGGGAAGCCGACCACATCTACCGCAGCTGTCCCTACCGTCGACTTGGGGGGCTGCGTGGTTTCCACCCGAATGACCAACGCCCGAGGTACGGCGAACGCCCTCGCGATATCGAGGAGTACCTCCGACGCTCGCGCTCTTCAGTGCCGTCTCTCCGCAGTGAATCTCGCTCGCCGTCGCCACGAAGTTCAGCGTCTCCAGCGCCCAGACCCCGCCGAAAGAGCCTGTCTCCCCTGCGTCGCCGGGAAAACTGGGCGCGGCAACGCCTGGAGGTGGCGTTGCCGAAGACGACAGAAGTAAAGAGCCTCCAAGGACGACGAAGCGCTCCCACTCTCCCGACGCAGCGCATCGCAACGACGCTCCTGCTTCGGTGTCCAACAACCTCAACGTTATCATCGACGGCCACGACGCGACGGCACTCGTCGACACCGGAGCAGACTACTCCGTTCTGAGTGGGAGGCTCTCCCGCCGCCTTCAAAAAGTCATGACGCCGTGGGATGGACCTCAAATACGAACCGCCGGAGGAAGCCTCATTACACCAGTCGGGAGATACACTGCTCGCGTTGAGATCCACGGTGAGACGCGCCCTCTGAAGTTCGTCGTTCTACAAGACTGTTCCAGAGACGTCAATCTCGGCATGGACTTTCTGTGTGAATACGGCGCCGTCATCGACCTAGGTGAGAACAGATTGACGCTGCGCAAGCCTGTTCCGCCTTCAGAGAAACCCCAAACAGCGTCAGCCGCCATCCGAGTAGCTGCCGACCATGTGAACCTGCCGCCGCGATCAAGTGTTGTCGTACCCGTCGTGACCGATGCAGCTACCTGCGGCGAGGTTGTTCTAGAAGGCAACCTTCAATTGCTTCTGGGAAGAGGAATAGGCGTCGCAAGAGGAGTGGCTGAACTTCAGGATGGGCGCACCGTGGTCCTCGTGACGAACTTTCGACAAGAAACGCAACACCTCACGAAAGGTGCCGCTGTAGGCCACATCGAGGAACTTCGGAACTCCGCCGAAATCGCCGCGATTGCTGAAGAATCATTCCTACCTCAGCAAGACATTACGCCGCCAGCGCAGGTCGTCATTGGCCCCAAGCTTCCAGGCTCAAAAAGACGGCAGCTGAGTAACCTCCTCGCAGAATACAGCGACTGCTTCGCGACGTCTTCGAGGGTCCGCCAAACCACCGTCGCGAAACATCACATCGTTACCGAAGACGACGCGCTCCCTGTGCACCGATCGCCGTACCGAGTCTCTCTACAAGAAAGGAAGGTCATCCAAGAGCAAGTGCAAGAAATGCTGAATGACGACATAATCCAGCCTTCAAGCAGTCCTTAGGCCTCTCCAGTCGTGCTGGTTAAGAACAAGGACGGAACGCTTAGCTACTCCGTGGACTACCGGCAGCTGAACGCGGTGACGAAGAAAGACGTCTATCCACTCCCCCGCATCAACGACACGTTAACTCGGCTGTGACACTCTCGATACTTTTCATCGATGAACCTGAAGAGCGGCTACTGGCAGATCGAAGTCGACGAACGGGACCGAGAGAAGACAGCTTTCGTCACGTCGGATGGACTGTACGAGTTCAAGGTGATGCCCTTCGGACTATGCACGGCGCCAGCAACTTTCCAGCGTGTCATGGACACTGTACTGGCACGACTGAAGTGGCAGAGCTGTCTCGTCTGCCTTGACGACGTCGTAGTGTTTTCAAGTGACTTCGACGAGCACTTGCAACGACTCCGAGCTGTTCTCCAAGCCATAAAGACCGCCGGACTCATCCTCAAGCCGTCAAAGTGCCGGTTCGCCTATGACGAACTGAAATTTCTAGGTCACGTGGTTAGTAACGAAGGCGTCCGTCCAGACACCGAGAAGGCTCGCGCCGTCGCGGCATTTCCAGTGCCCACAGACAAGAAGGCTGTGCGAAGATTCCTTGGTCTTTGTGCCAACTATCGACGCTTCGTTCGGGATTTCGCAAGGATTTCCGCACCGCTCACTAAACTCACGAAGGATGCAGAGAAGTTCGAATGGGCCGAGGAGCAGCAGGACGCATTCGACGAGTTGAAGCAACTGCTCCAGACTCCTCCTGTTCTTGGACACTTCGATCAAGACGCGGAAACCGAGATTCATTCGGACGCAAGTAACGAAGGACTTGAGCGGTGCTGGTTCAAGTGCAAGAAGGCACCGAGCGAGTCATCGCCTACGCAAGTCGAACACTGTCCAAAGCGGAGAGAAGTTACTCCACGACTGAAAAGGAATGTCTTACGGTCGTCTGGGCAATCGCGAAGTTTCGCCCGTACTTGTACGGGAGCCCATTCCGCGTTGTCACGGACCATCAGTCGCTCTGCTGGCTTGCGAACCTAAAGGACCCGTCAGGACGTCTCGCTCGATGGAGTCTCCGACTGCAGGAGTTCAACATGACTGTGGTCTACAAGTCGGGCCGGAAGCACAGCGACGCCGACTGCCTGTCCAGAGCCCCTGTCGTGACATCTCCCGGTAGCAGCGACGATGATGACGACGAGTACTTCCTAGGCGCAGTGAACACCGACGACATGGCGCGACGTCAGAGACAATCCTGAGTTGCGCGCGCTAATCGAGTACCTCGAAGGAGGAGGGGGTACTGTCCCCCGTGTCTTCGCGAGAGCCCTGCCGACTTTCGTCCTCCGACAAGGTGTACTTTACAAGGAGAACTTCGGAGACAACAGCACGCCGTGGCTGCTGGTAATCCCTACCGACCTTAGAGCGGAGATCTTCCAAGCCTGCCACGACGACCCGACGTCCGGACACCTTGGTTGCAGCCGTACGCTGGCCCGAATTCGTGAAAGGTATTACTGGCCCAAGCTGCCGAAGACCGTTCACTTCTACACACGGTCGTGTCACAAATGCCAGCGACGCAAGAAACCGCCGACGAAGCCGGCAGGTCTCCTGCAGCCGATTGCTCCCCCGAGCGCACCATTTCAGCAGATCGGATTGGATCTACTCGGTCCTTTCCCACCACCGACACAAGGAAACAGATGGATTATCGTCGCCACAAATTATCTCACGCGGTACGCCGAAACGAAAGCCCTTCCTGCAGGGACTGCTGTGGAGGTCGCCAAGTTTTTTTATCGAGTCCATCGTCCTCAGGCACGGCGCTCCCGAAGTTCTGATCATAGACCGAGGATCATCGTTCATGGCCCAGCTGACGCAAGAAATCCTTCGTCTCAGCCCCACCAGCCATCGGCGAACCACTGCGTACCACCCGGAGACCAACGAACTGACGGAGAGACTCAACAAGACCATCGCCGACATGATCTCTATGTACGTCGACGTGGAGCACAAGACATGGGACGAGGTGTTGCCGTACGTCACATTTGCCTACAACACGGCCGTGCAAGAGACCACCGGGGTGACACCGTTCGAACTGGTTCATGGTCGCAAAGCAACGACAATGCTGGACGCAATGTTACCCCACGAACCGGCTGTCGACGGAAGCGACGACGCCCAGGTGGTTGCCCAACGGGCAGAAGAAGTCCGTCAGCTCGCCAGACACCGGATCAAAGCCCAGCAACGTGTCGACACTGGCCGCTACAACCTTCGTCGTCGAGACGTCCACTTCCAGCCCGGAGACAGAGTATGGGTCTGGACACCGATTCGCCGGCGTGGTCTCAGCGAGAAACTTCTAAAACGGTATTTCGGACCCTACAAGGTACTTTGTCGACTCGGGGATCTGTACTACAAGGTGATGCCCGACGGAACACGGACTTCATCATGGCGCCCTCCACGTCCGGGAGTCGTCCACGTCGTGCGCCTCAAGCCGTACTACGCGTGATAAGACTGCGAACTGTGATCTTGTGGAATGCTCGATAGGATTGCGTTTTGCCAGCCTCCGGTTTTTCCTATTATTTTGTTTGTCTTGCTCTGTTTTGTTGCCTTTACGTGGCATCGAGACGATGCCTTTTTAAAGGGGGGAGTAATGCCACGCGCGTCGGTGAGCGACCGCGTGCGTGGCCGAGTGGTTACCGCACTTGACTATCGCACGAAAAGTCAAGGTTCGATTCCAGTCAGTGGAATGCTCTTTTATTTATTCTTTCAACATTACGTCCTCGTGAGTTCGAGATCATTCTCGTCTGATCGAGTTTCGAATGTTCTAGTCGTCGAACGTTCTAGGCCGAATGTTCCAGAAGCCAACACGCGTACATAAGAGGCTCCGCGTGGCGATCTGCAGTCAGTCTCGCCCCAGCGCTCGATCCTGCGGTTTCGCCGACTTCGACGCCTGCGACGCTATCCTTTTTCTGTTCTATTTTTGGGCACAAGTTCGCTCCATTAAACGTTTAGTTTCCTCAATTATTATCGCCTCATCAATTGTCATTCGTGACAATATTAACTGGCTACCGCGAGAGAAAATCACTAAATGAATCAATATTAGCGCCCGGCTCCTTATCTACTCTGCTCGTCATCTTGAACATTCGACCTATAATGTTCGGGAAAATGCTACGGCGCGACTGACTAGACAAAATGATTGTGGTCTCCTTTATCGTATATTTTCGACCATGCCGGCAGCATTACTCCTCCATTTAAAAGTTCATTGCCCTGATGCAACAAAATGTATTGCCACACAATGTATAGAAAGAGCAACGAAGAAGCAAACTCCTCTATTTTTTACTTTTTTGGACATCAAGGGAGCGTACGATAACGAGAGCCAGAAAAAACTCTGGGGTCAGCTGAAGGAGTATAACTTAGATGCAAATTTGGTCAGCTTTTTTAGCAGGTGCACTCAGATAATAATGTAGATACAACATGGGCAGCGCACTACTGCACAACCCGCTCCAATAATAAAGGGGCTCAGGTAGGGCTGTCCACTCTCACCTCCGCTCTTCATGATATATCTCAGCGAAATGGAAAAGAAATTTGAGCAAAGCAACTTAAGTTTTCATGTGAGTTATATGGAAGGAGGGAGAAAGGTAACACCGGTAATACCAGGACTGATATATGCGGACGACATATTACCTATCATAGATAACCAAAATACGTTACAGTAACTAGCTTCAATATGTAAAAAGGAAGAGGACAGTTTGGGCATTGCAATAGACCATGTAGGAAAATACAAATATCAGAAAGTCTGACTCAATGATGGAAGGAAATATGTAGAGGGACATGAGGACAATATATTTAGAAAAGGAAAAATAAATTTATCTATTATGAAGCTCAAGACACTATGAAACTATAATGTACTTTAAGTGGTCAGAGGAATATGGAAAGGAGTGATGGTACGAGGACTGTTTTTTTGGAAATGGGATACTGTGCATGAAATGAGATGTTCAATCAGATTGGGAGAAAGGCACCAAATGAGGAAGTACAGCGGGACATGGACTGATCGTCCTTGGAGAGCTGAGAGGCAATTAGTAAGTTGAAATATGAACAAAGGTTGGCCAAAATGAATGATACGCGGTGGACATGGATGGTATTCAAGCATTTATACAGTAAAAGTTTAAACACAAGATATTCAAACCGACCCCGAAAGCTTGCGTAGTGAAAAAGGGATAAAAGAGGCAGAAAGAAGAAGGTCAGAATGCAGGAAACTTCTGCTCGAACAATGTGCAGGGCGAGTTCTGTCTGGACGAGTTCCGTCAGAACTCGTCTAGCACGCTGTAATCTTTTTTTTTTTTTTTGCACATCCAATCAGCGTTTCGTCTAGCAAGACCCTCTGGTTATGGTGCACTGTGCTGTGCGCGGAGTGCGTGGGGGCATCTCTAAACGCCCCTTCCGCGAACCCAGAACTTCATCGCTTCTACGCCCAAGCCGCCTCCTTCCTCTAACAGGACCATACTTGTGTCACTCTCGTGCCATGGGTTAGCGAAGCTAGTTGCGCTGCGCGCCAAAACCTATCACGGTGTTCTCTCTAGCTCTGTACGTCATAATGTCACGCAACGATTCTTTTTCGCGGCAGCAAGAGGACCGTATCTTGTAAAACCCTTTATTTTTGCAGCCCCGAGTTTTCGCCAAACGGGCAGCGGGGTCATATTCGCGACCATTAAATTTTGCGAATTTTACAAGTTGCGAAATTCGCCACAAATTAGGGGCTCGAGAACATTAAGGGTTTTGCAATACATAGCGGCGAACGTCGATTTCGATCTTGGGCAACTGTGCCCTGTACGATGTTGCATTTCCGCCTCGGCAGTGTGGGTTTACGAACAGGTTCGGTTCGTTCCCGCTGTCATCTGCTCGTTGCCTCTTTCGTGTGAATGCGCTTGGGAGATTGACAATACGAGGAAGTATCGTCACGTGATCAATCGGTGCGCGGATCAGTCCGTCGTGTGAATCGTTCATAGGGGGGCCCTAATGGTTTTTATTTTTAGATCCTCTGGTTATTATCATAACTACATTTGGGCCCTTCAGCCTAGATTATACAAAAGTATATTGATACGCGCCGACTTCATCGTTAAAAATAGGATAAACCTTCGCGACACGTCCGTCTTTCGGCGATCCGACGCCGAAACTAGAGGGCGCCGTTGGGCGTTTGACAGCCAATCGCAAGCGATTGGTTCCCGCGTGAATCGCACAGATTAGAAATTCAGTCTGCCTTAGGTCTGGTCTTTTGCCGCGAGGGAAGTGATCTTTCGCGATTTGCTGCCTCACGTTTGACGGCGCCCTGTGGCTTCTCCGCCGATACGCAGAAAAACGGGCGTGTCGCGATGTATGATCCGCTTTATAATCAGTGTGTCGAAAAGTCATTATTGAGGTTCGGGTAGAATTTAGTACCTTTTTCTTCTGTTCGGTTCCGGTTCAATATATGCGAAGTATCGGTTCGGTTACAGGTTCAACCATGCGGGAACCGCAACAGACCGCTTTATAATTCTGTCCTAAATCAAGGCCGCCCCAAATGTATAAAAAAAACGTATTATTTTTTTCTTTTCATGGGCCTTTTAAGAGATGCTGCATACTCACGGGATCATTCGTTGATGCATTGGCCCGTTTGGCCGATGTAGATCCCGTAGAATTAGTTATGATTATAACTAGGTAATTTCAGAGACCAGATTCAGGTCCATTTGTGATAGAACAGAGTTCTTAGTTGTTTCAAAGGGGCAACACCATCGAGTTTTTTCAGCAAACCAGCAGATTTGAATAAACTGATCAAAGAGTTAAGAGGCTCAAACAGAACGAGGAGAGCTACCAATTCTTAACTGATTTTATTAGAGGCCACGACCATTCACCTGACTTACAAACAACGATCCAAAAAAGCCATTTTTAAGTAAATAAACGGAAGCTGCGCAAACGCAATTGTCATCTGACTTTTTTTATACAAAACGCCTCCGTGATGTATTTCTTCATTTTATATATATATATATTTGTTTTATTCTTCAAACTTTGTTGATTCCAAGCCAGGTTTACACCCAGACAAGTGTTTTTTTTTTTTTTAAGCCGCACGCCCCAAACAGTACGGAATGACAACAGACGAGATAGTAGCCATCGTGCTGAATCTGAGCCTTCTGTCACGACGTTGTGCGCTTGTGTCGTAATGAAAAAAAAAAAACAGATCTCTGCCTTCGGGTGCCACGCCCGAAGGCAGACGGAGGCAACGCGCCTCTTGCGTAGGAAGCCGTGGTGCTGAATTTTCGGTGTTGCTTAAAGGAGGTCAGCGAGAGCTTCAGATTGCGACTCGTGTGTTGCGTCGGGATTCGACAACGACTCGTGTTCTCTCTTATTCAACAATGAATCTCAGTCCGACGCTGAGATGGCACTCGTGTCCAGTGTCTACCGCTACGCGGTCACATGGGATCATTCGTCATAAGGTAATTCGTCCCAATGGCAGCTCGTCACACAAGTGGGCGAAATGTGTTTGTTTGTTTTAATTTTCTGTTTTATCGAGCATATTTTTCTCAAATATATTGTCCCGAGCCAGGTTCTTTCTTCACTGGCACAATTTTGTCTCTTATGTAAAAAAGGCTGAATTAAAATTTCTACTTTCTTTATTTTTCACTGGGTTGGAATGAACACTCACAGACGTCTACCCCGCGCTCGCCTTTTTATTTGAACAAATCGTGAGACAATTCATTTCAGTTGAATATGGAGCATGCTTTTGGTTATTCGTGGTCTTAACAACGTGAAGCTTTGATGAATTATTTGTAACTTTCAATTTGCAGGTCATTTTTCTTCGTTATAACCAGATGACACCTTTCTCCATCTTTCGGTTAACAAAAAATAATCAAAGTGTTAAAACTGGACGGGAAATCTAAGCAGTCATATCTACCCTAGAAATTGGCTTAATTAAAAATGGGGAAAAAGGGTGGTATACAAAAAACCCGAGAAAAAAAATCTTCAACGCTTTTTAAAACAACAAAGCATCGAGAACTCCCTGAATAGTTTAAGCCAGAATCTAAAAAAAAAAAAAAACAATAGTGACTGATCGCTCCGAAACTAAAAAGTAGGCATACAGCGGAAAGGTCTTCGAAATTTTATCTTCTACATGTATGTACATGTTCCATGTTACCCCTTTTGCGTTTTTGGACCAGTTGACGCAGTGACAAATCGTGCTATATTGAACTACTCTACGTGAACAATGGCACTGCTACTAATAACCCTGCTACGAGTTGTCTTTTAACGATTGACCTGAGCCGCTGTACCAGACCTTGGTTTCTTTTAGATGCCGCCAAAAATTCTTACCCCTACTTGCAATGTGTTGGTGACAAGCAAAACCCTAAAGAGAGCAAAGGCGCTCTAATTTCAGATTTCAATTGGTTACTTCCAAAATCTAGCTTTCTAATTAGAGCGTTGGATCTCCACTACCTAAAATAAAGAGGCACGGTTTAAGTATCGCAAGCTTTCCCACTCAGGCCTTAATGAGATCGCAGGTCATAGAGTAATATCATGCTTGGGAGGCGAGCGTGTTGGTTCAAGTGATGGATGAAGAAAGAATAAACAATTAACACTGGGACAACACAACCACATCTTTCAACTAGCAGCAGACGATTCAGAATTCCCACAGCGAGCAGCCGACTAAACCCAGGAGGGAGAGGGGTGAGAAAAGGAGAAAAGGGGAGGGGAGATAAAAAACGCGAAAATGCGAAACGCATCCCATAATCATAAATGCCCGTTCGTGTTCGCTTTGTCATCCCCTCTTTGATGAAACAAAAATCCTGGGGGGGGGGGGGCATAATAGAAGATTCGGCAGGGAGATCATAGAGTCATTCTCCATGTCACAGTAAACAACATCGTGTCCAACCCTTCCCTCCTGCTGACAAAAACAGAGGTTAAATTACTAAAATCAGAGACAAACCCACCTCTCTGACTTGCTCTTCGCTGTTCAGGGTGACTCTGAATTACGCTCAACAACTGTGTAACCAGGAAATCGGTCGAAATTAGCGATCATTAGCGAGCTGAATGAACAGCGTTCCCATGTTTTCTTGAGTGCGGGCCGTGGCGCTTGGGAATATTGCAAATGGTATATTGTTTTTTTTTTCATCTATCAATAGTAATATCACACTCGCTTTCAAGATTCTGCAACTGCTCACCAAGTCATGATTTGTAATCAGAAAACTATGGCTCTTTTATCACCTTTTATTAACCCACATGCTTTATTATTCTATTTCCAGAACCACGAAAAGCAGCAAGGCGAGGAATGTTGACACGGTTTTCAAAGAAGTACAAATACGCGAAACCTCTTTCGGTACTTACACCATTTTTGTGCTGGATGTATCTGTGAGTATGAACGTAAGTAGCACCAAGTGCAGTTGTTTGTTCGATGTAGAAGTGCGACAGACCTAAGCCAGCACACTAATGCTCTTAATTTTTGTATTATAGAACCTTGGCCGCATCACCGCTTTGAAAGATGCATTCAGATCGATGGTTACGTACGATCTCACTGCCAACGATACGTTTGGAGTAGTAACCTTTAGCACAAATGCAAGCCGTGTCCTTGAAATGGAGAAGTTCTCGTCCTCCAGAGTCCCTCAGTTACGCTTGATGGCTGATAATTTGAAAATTGACTACTTAACGTGCATTGGATGTGGATTGTCGACAGCTTTGACGGTGAGCAGATCAGATTTATTAAACTTTAACTCCTACAGCATTAAATACGTTTTATTAATTAGTTTGAATGTTTCACAGTCGTTGAATTACGTCAAAAGTATAGTAACATTTATCTACCATAATTCATAGACGCTTTGATGCTTTACTTTGTTATTATTACAACTTTTTGGGGAATGACCGCAGCTCAAATATAAGAACGCAGTCCTGAGAAACATCCCCCTCCCTGCAGTATATATAACCCTTAATGTAATCTCTTGTGTTTGCACGAGAGACTGAAGTGTCGATAAAAAACAATCTAATGCTAGTATTATGGTAGACCACTATAAATTGCGAGGTGTACTTATTATTAAAGCACATGTTTACGACCTAGTGGAATTTCCTGCTCCTAGTTGTGGGCTTTGATAGTGCACGGACACTTGATTTGGCGGATGTGTACACGCACGTGCGCCATGCTCCCAGCAGCACCGCCCACTGAGGACCGACGAAACCGACCCAAAGGGTGAGCCGGCTCGGTGGCTTCGAAGCAAAGCGGCGGCCTACGCATCCCCAGGTGGCGGGTTCGAATCGCGGACGAGCTGTCCGCAAAATTACAGAGGCTTATTGCTGAGAAAGCGCGTGTAATTGATATTTCGCTAGCGCGCAAAGAGGTCCCCACGGGGTCTTAATAAAAGCTCAGTCCTCCTATAGGGCATGCCAGGTGCCTTTCGTTGATTTATCACGTAAAACCCCAAAATATGTCTTTTTAATTGGTGCTTTGCACCAAATCAAACTTTTTTTTTTCTTTGGCGCATGGTATGTTAGATACAAAATTAAGTGTACTAGTATACTGCGCGACAAAAGAGATCGTTTGTTGCTTCAAAAGACCCTAAAATTTGGTTTCTGTACGTGTAGCGCTATAAGTTACCTCATAGGTGGCTAAGATTGAAGCACCTTGTGTATCGAACTTTTACTGAAAAATCTTGTGTAGGAGCAGTGTTGTAGGGGTTACCGTAAAAAGTAACGAAATACGGTACTCGTTACTTGCAAAATAAAGAAACGCGTTACCGGTTTGCCTTACGTCAAAATGAAAGGAACGCGTCAGCGTTACCGATAGAAAGCTTGCACGTTACTCTCCTCTTACTTTTTTATTTTATAAATTAAATATCAGCGCTTTTCTGGTGACAGCGTGTTTCAACACTGGGACAAATGGCGTGGACGTTTAGGGTTTTCTAAAGCAGGACATTTTGCATGGGAAAATGTCGGGAAACGTTTTGGAGGTATGTGGAGTGAGTGTAATGATTAGTAGTAATAATAACAGTAATATTAATAATTATTTATTTAATTCATGCCCCAGAACATCCAATAGGTTATAATGTGGTCGCACATAAAAATATCATACAAAAAGAAAAATCCATAACAATGTATGCCACTGTTACAAAATGCGGTGTGGGGAAATATCCGAAAAGATGTAACTGAAGCTCTCGTTTAAAGACTAAAAAATCTGAAAAAAAATATTAGTTTAAGGCGACAATTCCTTACCAAAAATTTGCATCCGCACCAATGGTGACAATTCCGATTCCACAGAGGGATAATATACACTCGTTCCTATAATAGCACGAACGAACACATGAAACTCCAGCGATGACACCAGTTCACTACCTATAGGCCGTGAACAACTTTATGTAAAAATCAAACATCACAGGCAGTCAGTCTTTTTGACAAGTTGAGCGAAGAAAGTTCTCTACGAATGCTTTCGTGGGCGTAATAACATCTCCTCCCAAAAAAGCTACCAGAAACAATTCGAACAAATCGTTTCTCAGACCTTTCAATTCGCTCTGCCTCAGCTGCAGTCAGCGAATTCTATACAGCACTGAAAAACTCGAGTCTAACTCGCACCGAGGCGCAAAGCAAGCGGACTGCACATAAATAATTGGAAGTTACGCGTCACACGCGATATCATTCCCATCACTCGAAAAGCTGAAGCACCAATCTGGCTAACATGATTATAAAAGGAAAGAATGCTATTAAAGCAGACGCCAAGGTCATGTACATGTTCAAGCCGGCGAATAGTACGATTGCCAAGAATGTACCGGTAAGAAATGCTTTTTTTTTTTTTTTGCGTTTTCTATACACAGTTATTATAAGTAAAAAAAAAAACAAAAAACACTGGTATGTATGACAATCTCAAAAACCATTGGAAAAGAATACTGCAAAAATACAGGGCGATATTTCTCTACCTTTGACACTTCATCAGCTTTGTGCACTGGCACTACATCGACTTTTCCCACAAAGAAGGGAAAACCCTCTTACTTAACGAAAGATTAAGTATAATATTTAGCAAAGGGGCAACCAAATATGCGCAACCATTGACAATGAAACCAGGTATGAGATCGGCACCCACAAAACGCTTAGGCTTTAATCTTTTCATCGCCTCTAAAATGTCGTTCGCGTCAACTTGTGAGACTAAAAGTGTCGTTACAGCCAATGTTACCAACATTGAATGTACTTCCATATATATCAGTAGCGTAACACTCACTGAAATAGTTTTGAAAGATACCTGCTACTCCTTCAGGAGAAGTTACGTAAGCAATACCATTAAGTAAAGCGATGATTCTCGAAGACTCTTTTATGTGTTGCCTGACGAACTGCCATAATTTATCAGGGTCGCGAAACAGACTACTTTCAACATTTTGTTCATAAACACGTTTGTCATATTTGAACAATTGTTTTCACTAGCGCACGATGGATACTGAATTTTGTGTACCATAATTCGACTCCAGTCATTTTAAACAGTGTATGGAAATGTTCTTTCCTATGCATATATTATATTAATTATTTCGAGATCCAAAACGGGAACTTAGTAGGCTTAGAGCCACGCAAAGAATGAACGTAGTGTTTGGCACCGATACGCAGCCGACGCTACGAGCTAATGGGTCGAATCAAGCAGCGCGAAAAGCGCAAGTCACGGGGTCTTTTTTGTTCATGATTGGGTCATCGATGATAGAACACGAGCAGAAACACCAGGAACACCATGATGGTGGCCTTTTGACGCTGTCTGAATGGTCCCATCAGCTCTATACGTCGGCTGCGCCTGGACTTAAGCTGAAAATAAGTATAAAAACACGAGAAAACTTTGAAGTGTACTTTTTTCAGGCCTTGGGAAGAATGTGTAACAACTAATGTAACTATGTTACCCATTACTTTTAGTGAGTAACGGAAGTACGTTACCCTTTATTATTTTTGAAAAAGGAACAAGTACGCTACTACGTTACCAAAAGAGCAACACGTTGCCTGTAACGCCGTTACATGTAACGCGTTACCGCCAACACTGCATGGGAGTGACATGTTAGAAATCAAGCAGTTAAAATCCGTGCCTACGACGTCAGTCTGCTTTAAAAAGTCGTTTGATAGACGCGAAAGCCGCGGGATTGGAGGCGGCTAGTGTGACAAAAGTGCATAGTGTTTCTAACTGCTCCATCGGAGTCACGCTGTATAGGGTCCGAGTATTTGCAACAGGAGCGCCGAGGAGGCGACGAAAGCAGTTATCGTCAACAAGTGTCTCCGTCTTTTTATCCGTTCCTTTATTTCACCTTAAAAAAAAACATTTAAATGAAAAAAGCGTTTTTTTAAGTCCTACATGGAACATATTTTTTTTGTGTAAATTTTCAATTAATTTTTTTGGGGCAATCTTTACACAGTTAGACGCAATTTAGGCGAACGTCACGGACCACTCTAAATATCGAGCACAAATCAGTGGCCCCGCCAACTACTAATGAATTGGATTGGCTGCTCGTATGAACACGCTCGAAAGCCCATTGTCTCTCTGTTGCGACGTCCGGTCTGTCTAGTCTGTCGTCTGACACCAACTGCTAGTCGTGCGAGCAGACGTGCGGTAGCCTCCGGCATCGTCTGCTATTTCCCCACCCCATATTGTCGTCTGCAACGCCCGTAATGCGGCCATGAAAGCCTCGGCGGTCGTCATCGACTGCGTCAGGCTGCTCTTTACCATCCGTCTAAAAACGTCTGAAACTCGCAAGACGGAACCATGAAAGCGGCGTTCTACCGTTCGATCATGCACGAACCAAAATCCAACACAAGTGTCTGTCTGCGCCTGCCAATGTGCAGCAAAAAGCGATCGAGAGGACAAAAAGAAATCAACTAAATAAATATGCACCCCTTTCACTTTTTTTTTTCTCGCATGACATCGGCGAGTGAGGTGGGTGAGAATCACGACGCATAATTAAAACACAACCAAAAAACATTCGCTTTGGCAGGCTAGGTGTGCTGCGAAACTTAAGAGCTACAGGCACCTCGACAAACTTGATGCCAGGGAAACACCCGATTGCCTCCAAACAAGAGGCTCGCAATTTCTTGCTTGTGTAGATATCTTCTCGGTATTGAAACCATGATCGCGATCACGGCGGTCGCACAAT
This sequence comes from Ixodes persulcatus, assembly GCA_013358835.2. Taxonomy (NCBI): domain Eukaryota; kingdom Metazoa; phylum Arthropoda; class Arachnida; order Ixodida; family Ixodidae; genus Ixodes; species Ixodes persulcatus. Next base: position 18,641 of record JABSTQ010008662.1, on the reverse strand, counting down.
TTACAGCAGAGTGCCGCTTTTACGGAAACCAACCTTTCTCTACATCACCAATACGCGCAAACAAACAAATCATGCCACATCAAGCAAAGTTAGCTAGAGGCGCTAGGCTTAAGGCCGTTTCAGACACTTGCGTTTGAGTGCGTTGGACTGCGTTGCGTCGAGAACCGAAAGCGAGTCACCGGCACATCTGTGCTTCGTATGAAGCGTGGAATTCAATTCAAGGAATCAAATTGGCACGCGATATAAGCAGCAGGAATGTCCTGGTTTCTCGCAGCCGCAACGCAGTCAAACGCAACTGTCTGAACCAGGCTTTAGGCCAGTACCTCTACGCAAACATGCATTCAAACAGAGCTTCCAAAAGCGTGTACTATCAACAGTTCTTTGCTGCAAGTAGGTCGGTTGAGGTCTTCCTCTAAACACCTCGATGAAAGCAAAACGACACGTACTCACGAAAATAACCGAACTGAACAACGCCTTCCCCCCCCCTTTCCTGTCCACGTTTACTAGTCCTCCTCGCTATCGCTGAACACAACGCAAACGCCGGCAACTGTGTTTGCATACTGTTTTGAATTTAAAACAGAAAAGGCAATCTCAAAATATATTTAAGAAAATAATGACTCTATAGTATTTATTGTCAATGAAATACTAATATGCGAAGGAAAAGCAATTCGACAACGACCATTTCACACGTCAATCATCTATCCTACCAATAAAAGCTAAGGAACAGTGCTTAGCTTGCTAAGCGCATAGTGTAATGGGCGTGGCCTGGAGCAGGGCTGCCCCCACGTGAATAGACTTATTCCAAAACTCGAAGCGCCTCATCGCGGCGAAAGTCCACGCTAGACATTGTGGGAGTCAGTTGGCCCGTAGAGTTGTGTTTTCGATCGTTGCATGGTTGCACTAGCCCTGTCACCTTGTCGTGTCGTCGTCTCTCTCGGTCTCTGGGTCGTTCTTTACGCTTCTTGTGCTCTTGGGATTCACGATCGATTCTGTATGCATGCTAAACATCGCAAACAGGTTGCAAGGCATTTGTTTTTTCTTTTCTGTATTTTTCGCTTTTTAATTCTCTGTCAGCTGCCCCCTACTCCGGACTTCTGAAAACGCACGGTCTGCACTAAAGTGGATGCGAAATCCGCGATCCACGCAACGTTCTGAAATGAGAGCCGCGTCGGTTCCGTTTCAGAACACCGGTCAACATGCAAGCTCGAATCCCGACTGACGCGGGTTGTGCAGGTGGTCGAACTTAATCTAGAGTTCTTGGCCAACCTGTGTTTAATATAGCCTTGACGTAAGCTTTGCATTGTGTTCAGTTGCCGTTCGCGTTTAACTTCGCTACGCAGAAGAAAAAAAAAAAAAACTTGTAGAAGGTGAGATAGATATATAGCAGGGAGGAACCTGAGTGTGTTGGTATCGGTAATCAGATTTGAGCAAGGAAAACGAAAAAGAACGCACAATCATAACCTGCGTTGTATATGTTTTCGTCCGTCCTTTACCGTTTCCATCGTGTTCATCGATATGGCTGAAACTGCGGTACGTCGGGACACTTACAGCCAGCACTTCTGGCTAGTGAGTACTTAAATTATATTTGCTGCATCAAGGTGCAGTGACACAAACATCTGGTTCTCCATGGCTCGCGGCCAACTAGCGATTCGGGACACCAGACGACGCTGAACCAAAACCGAAATACGCGCTCCGTTCCTGGCCAACTAACAGGTTGCTAGAATGCAACGCGCGCGGTGTCGGATTTATGGAAGTAGTCTATTGCGTCTAACGGCGTAAAGACTTCTAAACAAATTTTTTGACTGAGAAATCAAACAGAAAATGGTACATTTAGGATTTTAACTGTTGTTTTTTCTAATTTCATTGACCCTTCGATGGCCTTTAATACGTGTTGGAAATCCCTTGCGGCTACCCGTCTCAAAGAATAACACAACGCACTGGCTAAACAACAAGGAGTCATTCATTCTGTTATCTCCAGCGCCGCCATCAAAAGAGCCCTTGCACATACGCTGCGACGGCCCTTTATCAGCGACGAAGCGCCGCTCGCGTGGCCCATCGCCCTTGACCCCCTCGCGATGGAAACAACCACACACGATTCGGCACGCGGGCAACCTAGGCCAACACTACAGTGTTCTAGAGTTTATAGTGGCAAGAGCGGCGCCCGCTTAATGGGCCGCGTGAAGACGGTTGAGGTAGATGGCCGCGAGAGGAGAACGTGGCGCTGGAGTTGCGAGTACTAGGAGAATTGGTAGCACATGTGCGATGAGTGAAGAAGAAGGCGAGGCTGACGAGGTACACTTCTCCTGACCGTAGCACCGTAGCGCTTTTTTTGTGGTGTAGTATTGGGGAGTCTTCACCGTTCCATTGCCCTCTCGGTCGTGAATGCAAGGAATAAGACGGGCACAAACAGCTTCGTGCCGGGATGCAAGTCGGGCTACCCGGACAACAAGGGCAGCTGGAGCCCCAGCCATTGTAAGCCGTCGCTGTTGCGTGCGCTAAAGGAGGATTCGCGCATGCTGCTGTTGGAACAAAATCTTAAAACTAGAAGATAAACGCCTCGCCGAGACATCAGTGGTGTGCGAGAGACCTTTGGAACCGCGTCTTATCCTTTGGGACCATGTGCACACCGTCAATGGCGAAGAGGTTAGGATTTTATGCCGCAATATATTTTGAGTATTTTATAGTTTTTTTGCATATTATGTTGCTATGTATCTGTCACGTGCTTGCTGTGTATGTCGATGAAGTGCCTTATCACTTTTGAGTGGTCATTATCCAGTGTGTTGAGAATAATTTTTTTTTTATACTAGGGGCTGTTGAAGTTTGTGTTCATATTGCATTTTAATGCTTCATGTACTCCCAATCGAGGTATTTTTTATTCAAAGACTGCCTTCCACAGAAGACAATTTGCTATATGTTCACCAGTTGCAGTGGCACCTTTGCCGTTCCTAAACGCGCTCGGCCTTGCACGTTGCTCAACGCTGGTCCCCGTATCAGCCAACACGGTGACACCAGTTTATTTTTCCGCTCACCGCTAAGAAAGTGAAAAATTCGTTGAAATTTATTAGTATATTTTTCCCTATGTAACAGTATCGCGGTGTATCTTTCGCAGCTATTAACTCTTTCGTTACCGCTGAAAAATGACTAATTTTCAGTGCTTCCAGAAAATATTTTTTTTCTCTGGGGCTACTAGCCGCATTAAGCTTTGCTATATATCAAACTGTAGGTTATTAGCTGGGCTTTATAGTTAAATAAACGGTAGTGTTATGAATGCCAACAGTTAAGAAAATTTATTTGTCAAATGAACAAAAAGTTGACAAAAAAAGCACAAACAAAACAAAAATCAGTGGCTGTACTGAGCCAGAAAATTATTTTCGAAATTCTGAAATATACAAACTGTTGCAAGTGGCCCTAGCCATCATTTCAATATCTTCCAGTCCTGTGCGCCGTGTTTTGTATTTTTCGTGGCCAGCAAAGTTAGCGGCCCCGACGGCTGTGCCACTCAGAAAAGCAGTCGCGCGAAGGCAGGAAGCAAAGATAAATTTCGCATGTGGCGCAGAAGACGTTTGTTCTGGATTGGGATTTTGTCTTTCGATAGCAGAGCTTGCAGTTTCTTCTCCTCTCCATTCTTTTTGGTTGGTGGCAAGCAGCGACATGAGGTGAGAAGGGGGTACAACCTTGCGCTGCTTCATTGTACTCAAAGATCTGCTGAATTAGCTCTTCTCTAAATGCCAGCTGGTCAAAGTAGGCACTTCTGGAAAGTTCTGGGACGTTTGGGTTCTCTTTTCGGTGTTCTTGGAAGAGTATGAAACTATTTACGCATGCAATGTCCACACAATGGAAAAACAGTGTCTTCCACCAACGCACGCATTTCCTCAGGACGTTGTATGTTCCAATAATTTGGTCCGACTTGTCGACTCCCAACATTCCAGCGTTGTATCCGTGGACGAGAAGCGGCTTTTTGATGGTCCTCAAAGTCCACCTGTCCCCTCTTTTCTCTCTTCGTTGGGCAGGAACGTGCTCGTTTGCTGTATGCATCGTGCTCATCAGGTTTACCGCACGCCTGTCTTTCCACTGCACGTATAGGATGTTCCCTTCACGAATCCATCTAACATCTCCACGCTGAGCCCTTCTTTCCCATTTAGCATCTTTCAACTCAGCTGGAAAACATCGGCGATCTTTGCGAGTTGTGCCGCATGCAAACGTCTTGCGCGCAAGGAGGTGGTCGAAAAGTTTCGTTGATGTATAGAAGTTGTCCATGTAAATCTTGTACCCCTGATCAAGGTACTCTGTGCAGAGCTTGGTGACTACGTCAAAAGCTAGACCGTGGGGTCCTGGTGTCTCACGCTTGCCAGTGTACACAAGAAATTGAAGAGTGTACCCTGTTCTTGAGTCTGCCACCACCCAGAGTTTGTATCCCCACTTCGTCACTTTGTCTCGAATGTATTGCCTTATTCCTGATCGGGCTTTAGATTTTACCATGCGTTCATCAACAGAGAGATCACGCCGTGGTTGGAAAAAACTTGCTGATCTTTGATTGATGTGCTTCAAAAGCCAGTATACCTTCCAGGTTTTGCCAACAGATGCTGCAGCTTCGAAGTCCTCCGGGTCCGATACGTGTAAGAACGCCAGCAGTGCAGAGAAGCGCTTTCTTGGCATAATATTTGGTGGTAGAAGGCCTCTGAATATTCCTGTTGTTTCCCAGTATAAGTGCAGTCGCGGAACTTCAACCATCCCCATGTAGATGATAATCCCAATAAATTGCAGCATCTCGAGCGGAGTGACTTTCTCCCAGGAGCCATCACGCCGAGCGTATGTCTGCCGGTCCAAAATGTGCTTCCAAGCATATTTGTTTGTGTTCTCACACAAAGTCCTTACCACCTCGGCAGTGAAAAACAAAAGAAAAAAATCCAGTGCTCTTGAGAACCGCCGTGAGTCGCTCCGCAGTGCTGTGCCGACATGGACACCGGGCTGTCTCTTGGGCGAAAACTGGATACGGCGCGACACATTCGGAAAAGTATCCTTGCCGTACGTTGTCGAGACTCTAAACATGCAAGAAAAAACGCTATTGTCAAATATAAAGCGCGCGTTTGTATAAATACAACGTGCAAGCTAAAACGAAACACACCTGCGAGCTCCTGTTGACGTTCCAGGACCTTGAGCTGGAGTGTCGCTGTCAGAACTAAAATCTGACGACCCTGCATCGCTACTCGAGTCATCACTGCTGCTTGAGTCATAAAAATCAGCAGCAGAAGCGGCCGAAGTGCTTGCAACAGCCTTCCACTTTTGAGGTGCGCGCGGCAAACTTGATGCCATGGCTCCCGACTACGCGGTTACTTTTGGTTAAAGTTTCGTTTTTCACAGTGCTGCCTCACGTCAGAAGATGAAAAACAAAACCGAAACTGAAAGAGTAGATGTCTGCGAGCAAGCTAGGTGGCGCTGCCTGTATTGACGCGCGAATTTGGATTTTTCGAGGCGCTTTGAAAGTCATCGTAACTCCGTGTTCGATTTCCTATGGCGCGGTACTGAAAGATTTAAGCGTGCAGCCCAAGTGATAGCGTCGCTGAATGATCTGTCAGTACTGGGGAGGGAGGGGGGTCCACATTAATTTAATAATCTCCCTCAAAAACACGCGAATATTGAAAGTAGAGGATAGCATACACTCTACAGGCGTTCGTCCGAACTACAATTTTTCACATTAGAAAAGCTCCAGTGGAACCACAGTAGTACACGCCAAACAGCGCCGACGACGAGGCTGACGGGGGCGCGTTCCTAGAGTTCAGCACAGCTGCGCCACGGTGTCCTCTATCCGCGAAATCTTCACGGAGCGGCCTCCGCTTTTTCCGCTACAACTCTCTAGAATACTGTAGCCAACACTTCGGTCCTCAGCTTCCTCACACATCACCCCCATTTCGTAAAATTATTAGGGGAATTCTTTGGGGGTCTCGGGGGGCCTTCCTTCTGGGTCAGCAAGGATCTTCTCTGATGGGCAAGCGCGGGTGTGACGTCAGTACTTCCAGATAATACCGATCCGGCTGTGGTGGGTCTGATGATGGGAGTTGCGTCGCCGGCGCTACATCTCTGGCACAAGGCACTAGAAAAAAAAAAAAAAAAAAAAAAAACAGGAGTCCACGGCGCAACAAGAATAAGTGGCTGAGCCCAACGTTACTAGATTACCTCAGTTGTGGAACTCCCGCGGAGGGTGGTACCCCCCCTCACTCACCTCAATCCGCCGGATGGATGGATGGATGAATACGGCTGAGCCCTTTGGATCGGGCGGTAGCTTACGCCACCTAGCCATTTTGTCTTACCCTTTAAGCTTAGAATATTTAAATGTGAAAACTATATTCACTCTGTACTGAAAAGAAAGTGAGGCTATAAATCCCCATTGCCATCAGTTAATAAGAAACTGCCTAGTTTTCTCTCGCTTTCTGCCACCATTCACTTAATCTTTGCTTGGTAATCTCTACTGTCTTGAAATCCACTTTTCCTTCGCTGTCTCTAAAACCCAATGACCTTATTAAATCTATGTTGTCTTCGGTATGCATAGAGTCGTTCGAAGCGCCATCTATATTTTCATTTCATAACTGTGCATTCTAAAAAGCACAGCTGAAGCGCCAAATGGCGATCACAACGCCGCCATTTCTCCCGCAGCGGTCATTCGAGGAACTGCACGTGACATCTATTTTTGGCTTCAATCGGGTTACAGGGGTTCCACCCCGTCTCCCTTGCAGACGCGCCGCGAAATACCCCCCACAGTTAAAATGCACCTAGGTCGGGACGCGCTACCTGAAATCCCCGCTGATGCGTGGTTGTATAAAAACAATATTAATTGTGCTGCAAAACCTTGAAAACTAAAAATTTTAGAAAACATCACCCGCCCCCATTTTGTACTAATCTCCAATAAAAGTTACTACAAAAAGAGTTTTTTTTCGTTGGTTTTTACGTTTCTAGTGACGTTGAAACGAACGTATCCCGATTCAGTTACCAAAGCAGCCGTCCGGCGGCACGTCGAGCGAATCTGGGCGAGTCGTGGTGAGTGAGGGGGGGTACTGTTTGTGCATGCAGCGTCTATGAACAGTTCCGTAACTGAGTTAATCTAATAACGTTGGCTGAGCCCAAGAGCAACGTCTGCACAGCTGTGTATATGGTGGCACGGCTACTTTCTCTTCTCTCCCCAAAATACCGACGAGGGCATGAACATAATGCACTTTAAGCTCGTGCTCCGTTTTCTTCGTCATTACCGCCGTTGAAGGTTGTATCGTGGCAGAGACTGTGTGGAATCTACCGAGAGGTAGTCGGGATTGTTGTCATCTGGAACCTGCGGCCCATCTACCTCCTTGGGTTCACAAAAAGCTTTTAGTTCGACGACATGAGTTGACCCGCACACTTTATGAGATTCGCAATGAGATTCGCTCCTAAGACAGGTTGGTGAGCTTCTTGATTAAAAAGGCTGTGAAACCTCTGGCAGAATCACTCAGCGGATGAGTTCGCCTCTGCACCAGATCTCCTTCCTTGAACGGCAGATTTCACGTCCTCTTGTTATACTGGTTTGCCTAATACATTCTCGAGACGTCGAGACTCTCTCGAGCTTCCCGCAAGTTCTCCGTGAAACGGGTCCGGATATCTTTGTAAAATGCGTAGTGGTGCGCTGCATGCTTGCCGGATTTGCGCAACGAAGTTCATTTCCCAGGGGAAACGAAAGCTCTTTCCCAAAGTTAAGCCGAAGTAAAACCTATTGACCGGTTGATTGTCGTTAAGGTAGCGAATGCCATTTCTGCCAATTTTGCGTCCCTGGTTTTGTGTCGCTCTGTCTGCTCTAAAAACATCAGTTTCAGGTTAGGGTTCTCTCTTTCGGTGATTTTCGCCTGTGGATGGTGCCTTACATATAGTGCCTTCCAATCATCCACGAACACCTTGCTAACAAAACGAGGAGCGTTGTTTGTAACACGCGTTCCGGCAAAGCCAAAGTGCGCGAATATCTCAAGAAGACAGTTTCAAATTTTCCTAAAATAGAGCTTGCGTAAAGGAAAATTCCCGACCCACTACCTGAAGTGGTCAGTCAAGTCACTACTTGCAAATATTGATTGCCGCGTGGACTACGGGGAAAGGGACCGACAAAGTCACGCGGAACACACTTCCTGGGGTACTTGCTTTTGACCGACAGCACTAAATTCTGTGGTTCGCCACGTCGTGGTTTTGCCTTCTGATATGCCGTGCAGCTACGCGTGTACCTCATTTCATCCTGGGTCATGCCTGGCACGTTTCAATCTGGGACAATGTTTCTTAAGTTTTGCTCTCACCGCTGTGGCCTGCCAAGGTGAGATGATGCACATACCCTATAAATGACTCGCGATTTACGAGGTATTCCAGTTCGGAATAACGAGCCGCAGGTTCTCATAACCGTGAAAGTCCGGGGCGGCAAAGCACCTCTCGCCGGCCGCCTCAACGGCGGTTGCGCCGGGCATTTAATGACGGAGACCGTACTCATTTAGCCCCCTGAGATCTACCGTGAACGGGTGCACGTCGGGGTGCTTAACCTTGAGAATTCGGGGCCGCAAAGGACCATCCGCCGTATGCCTCAACGGAGGATGCGCTGAGTGGCTCATGAATCATGACCAAAACCGTACTCAGCGGGCCTCCCGCGATCCACCGCACAAGGGGACGCGTCAGGGTTCTCATGATCGTGAGAATGCGGTGCGGACAATGCTGTCCTCCGGGAGGCTCGAAGATGCCTGTGACAGATGGACCTCGAGGACCGTAGTTTCCACGTTGCCGGCTGATGGCAGAAGTCTACCACTGCCGGCTCTCGCAATTTCCTTGGATCCAGGTGCACGTGTCCTGTTTGGACACACCGGGAACAGCGAAGTCAGGCCTGGTGCCCATCGTCCCCACGGGTCCTGTAAGAAGGGGTGTGTGATCTATGATACAAATAATGGAAAGTTGCAAGCGACCTGGACAAAATGACAATAATATTCCCTTGAAAGTGGGAACAACCGGGTCCAAGATCAAACAGAAGTCTAAAAAAAACTACAGGACTGGTGCGTGACTAAAAAAAAACGCCTGGTCCTCGTACCGCACCAGGGACCTCTCCATTTCCAGTTGTCCAGTGGAGCGCTCTATCGACTGAGTATCCAGGAGTTGGATGTCAGTAGAGCAAACGGGGTTTATCAGCTGCCTCCAGTCTAACACCAACAGGGATGAATGGCCTGCATTTTAAGGTTATGGGAATAATGCTGTTAATGCCAAGTTGCAAGCGAGCTGGAAAGAATGACAATAATAATCCCTGGAGAAGGAAAACCAAGGGGACAATGGTTGTTATTTTCCGCCTCTCGCCCGCGTACTTGCTGCGGCTTGAGAGCACGTAAGGCCCGTTCACACGCTTGCGCTTGACTCCGACCGACTGAGACAGGACCGCTTTTTAGCCTTTTGTGACGGTTTACAACCGCCTCTACTGCTGCACATCGGGTCGTAGGCCGTCACAAAAGGCTTAAAACCGGTCTCGTCTCAATCGCCCTGAGTCAAACGCCACTGTGCGAACGGACCTTATAGGAAAACGGAAGCAGTTTCGTATTTGAGCAAAAACACATAAATCATCTTCATTTCGCCTCGAGGATCACGAATATCAAGATTATTTTGTTTTTCAATTTGGTTCACGGAGGTTGCATACAATTATTTTCAAAGTACTGCTGAAGCCCCTCCTTCCTGGAGCGTTACATCATAAAAGGAGTTTCCGGAATTTCCGCATTCGCGCATCTTCAGCACCTATCAAAGCTAAGCACGCGCAGTCTTGCTGTCTTCAAAAAAGGTCGGAAAAAGACGGAACGAGCAGCACGCGCAATCGCAAGCTCCCCAGGTAGCACGCCAGAGGAATGCCCAACTTGGGCAAAGGTCTGGCAAACATAAGGGCCCAACTTTGGCACAGTTAGGTTTTTGCACCATGGCACTCATCAGTGCCAAAGTACGGTGCCTAACTATAGCCTTAGTTGGGCGATCCTAGGGCATGCCAAAGTTTGGCTCTTCTCTGATACGCCAGAGGAGTGCCAAAGTTGGTGCCATACTTGAGCCATAACTGCCATAATAAATCCTAATCTGGGAATTCGGGGCATGCCAAGGTTTGGCTTTTCTCTGGTCCGCCAGAGGAGCGCCAAAGTTGGGGCCATACTTCAGCCATAACTGCCAGAGCAACGCCTAATTTCGGTATTTGGGACGTGCCCAAGTTTGACTTTTCTCTGGTTTTGGCCCAAAGATGCCAGATGAGAGCCGAACTATCAGAAAATGAAGCCTAAGTTTGGCACTTGTTTAGCGATTTTGCCCCAAAAATGCCAGATCTCAGCCGAACTACAAGGAAGTAAGCCTAACTCTGGCACATCTGTGGCAATTTTGGGCCTAAGGTGCCAGATGACTGCCGAACTATAGGAAAGTGAAGCCTAACTTTGGCACTTGTTTGGCAATTTTGGCCCTAAGATGCCACATGTCAGCCGAACTACAAGCCACTAAGCCTAACTCTGGCACATCTGTGGCGATTTTGGCCCAAAGGTGCCAGATGACAGCCGAACTACCAGGCAGTGAAGCCTAAATTTGGCACTTGTTTGGCGAATTAGGGCCAACATACCCAGACTCTTGCCAAGGAAGGTCAGGTTTGGCTCTACTTTGGCTTTTTCAGACTTTTTAATGCCCTAAACGCCCAGACAAAAGCCAAATTTTGGCCCAGAACTCGGTGCTACCTGGGTCGTTATTCCAAACTGGTGTGGTGGTACTGACCGCGCAGGGGACATCTGCGAAAACGAGCCCGAATGTGCAAATTGTAGTTGGACACACCCTGACTTCTTCCACTATTGACCTAAATAGAAAAAAAGGAAAAGGAAATACAAGCTTTTAAAGTAAAACACAACCTAAGCTACCAAGAAGAAAAATAACAGCTTGCTTTTTTGGTAAGGGGTTCTTATGCCTAGGCGGTGTGTATTGAGTATACACACACACACACACACACACACACACACATATATATATATATATATATATATATATATATATATATATATATATATATATATATAGTGATGGATGAAGACCCTCATCGTCGTCATCGGGCATCATCATATCTCCACCATCATCGCCATCACCGATAGCTCGCGTGGCCCGTGCTCGCCACCGCGGGCCAGTTCGAATATAATCATCACTGAGACCGGTCGTTGAGCTTCTGTCTTCCTGACATTATTGGTGGAGGTGCGGGGTAACGATCCCAGTAACGACGTTCCCATCACTCTGGAGCTTCGTCCCAGAAGGCGAATAGTGACAATGACCAGCAGTGGCCAATCCTCCTCCGGTGCCTCTGCAGCTGCAGTCAGCCCTGCCCCCAGCCAGCTCCGACATCCCAAAACCTTTGCCGGACTCCGAGAGGACGACGTGGAGGACTGGCTGGACGTCTACGAGCGAGTGAGTCTTTATAACAAGTGGGACGACCAGGCGAAACTGCGGAATGCTATTTTTTATCTCTCCGATGTGGCCAAGATCTGGTTTACCAACCATGAAGATGAAATCGTGACATGGCTGCTATTCAAAACCCAGCTAGCCGAAATCTTCGGCAAACCCGCCAATCGTAAAGCTGTAGCAGAACGAAAGTTGGCAGCACGAATTCAATCTTCTGGCGAGACGTATACTTCCTACATCGAGGATGTCCTCGCACTTTGCCGCCGTTTCGACAAGGACATGTCGGAGGCGGACCGAGTCCGCCATGTGATGAAAGGGATCTCTGAAGAGGCATTTAACGTCCTTCTTGTGCAAAATCCCACGACTGTTAAGGACATCACCACGCATTGTCAAAGGCTAGATGAGGCCCGCAACTCCCGTCTTCAAGTTCGAGCACTGCATGACGGCTCATCAATTACCATGCCTTCTTTATCGACCGATACCCTGAAGCAAATGATACAGAAAATTGTACGAGATGAACTTTCACATTTTCTCCGACCTGCTGCAAGCCACCAGACGATTGAGAGCGACGACAGCGGGTTGCGCCGCATTATCCAACAGGAGATTGCTTCTGTCGTCACACCAACAGCGACTTCCTCTAATGTCACCGATGGACTTCGAACTTCTGATGAAACTCTTCGTTCGGGAGTTCCCCCAATGATTCCGGACCTTCCTGCTCTGGCTTCTATCTCGCCTGCTTTTAACAGGGGTCCTTTACCCCCTTGGAGCAGTCACCCCACCTATCCCAACTACCGATCCTGGGGATATCGGCCGCGTCCAATCTGCCATTATTGTGGGATTACCGGCCACGTGGCACGAGTTTGCCGAAGAAGACAACAGGACTACGAAACCCGCGACTACTACAGTCGAGAGCGAAACAACAGAGGGTATTGGAACCAGCCGCGGGATCAGTCTCCACCTCCGGAACCCTATCCAGCACGTCGTCCGGAAGCTCCACGGCGCCGCTCCCCATCTCCGTATCCTCGCTCTTTCTCACCCATGATCTCGAGGAGAGGCGCGCGGCCCAATACGGGAAACTAGGTTCCGCAGTTGTTGGAGGAGCAACTGCGTCACGGGAGAGCCTTCATCATCCTCCCTCTGACCCATCCAATCTCATCGAGGTACATATCGACGGCTCACTCCTGTACGCTTTAGTTGACACAGGGGCGGCTACTTCAGTGATAAGAGAGGACATTTGCTTACGTCTTCACAAAGTTAGAACACCCCTCCATGGTTGTTCATTACGGGCGGCGTCCACAGACATCATTCATCCCACCGCTCAGTGCACGGCTCGCGTTTTCATACAAGGTACGTGCCACACCATTCAATTCATGGTTTTGTCGTCTTGCACGCACGACCTGATTCTAGGCTGGGATTTTCTTCAATCTGCTGAAGCTGTCATTAATTGCAAAGGCGTCAGTTTGGGGAATTCAAATAACCGCGAGTCTGATTCCATAATTGCTGAAACCAAATTACGGGCCTGTGAAGATACTGTCATTCCCCCGCTAGCATCTTTCCTGATGAATTTTTCGAGCGAACCAAGCCTTTCGGGGACTTTTCTAGTAACTCCTCTGTCTACCATCTTGCTATCGCACGGGTTCGTCGTACCCTATTCCCTATCTAAACTTACCGACGGCAAAACAGTACTCCCTGTATGTAACGTTACACACCAGCCACTTCTTTTCGTAAAGGACACAGTCGTCGCAAGTATCGAACCACATAATTCTTTGGAACTTGCTTCGCTCGAATCAACACAGCATTTTGACCCTCCAACGTTGCCTGTTATTTCCAACCAAATACTTTTGAATGCCATTGACTCTGACCTGGAAGACGTTCATAAAAAGCAATTAATTAATTTATTAACTCGTTTCCAATCGTGCTTTGACGTTTACACGTCCTTCACAAGCACAACAAAGTCGGTAGCACATACGATCAATACGCCTCCCGGAGAAATAGTTCACCAACGCCCATATCGCGTGTCTCCTTCAGAACGCCGTATTATTGACCAAGAGGTGTCAGACATGCTGCGTAAGGGGATCATCCGTCAATCCTCAAGCCCCTGGTCTTCACCAGTAGTCCTTGTTAGAAAGAAGGATGGCAGCATACGTTTCTGCGTTGATTACCGTAGACTCAATAAGATCACTCGCAAGGACGTATACCCTTTGCCACGGATTGATGACACATTGGACACCCTACAAGGAGCCGAATATTTTTCATCCCTGGATTTAAAGTCCGGCTACTGGCAAATACCAATGAAAGAAGAAGACAAAGAAAAAACAGCTTTCATTACAACTGACGGTCTTTTTGAGTTCAACGTGATGCCTTTTGGCCTTTGCAACGCGCCGGCAACATTTGAGCGCATGATAGATAACGTTCTTCGCGGTCTTAAATGGCACATATGCCTTTGCTACCTTGATGACATTATTATTTTTTCTCGTACGTTTAACGACCACCTCCTTCGCCTGTCCGAAGTGTTAGTTTGTCTCACAGAAGCTAACCTCCTACTCAACACAAAAAAGTGCCGCTTCGCCTCTCGACAAATTAAGATCCTTGGGCATCTAGTAGATAAAGATGGCATTCGGCCCGACCCAGACAAGCTCAAGGCAGTAAACGAATTTCCTGTTCCTCTTAATATCAAACAACTTCGTAGTTTCCTAGGACTCTGCTCGTATTTCCGCCGTTTTGTACCTCACTTCGCCCAACTGGCTGCCCCACTTACACGGTTGTTACAGGCCAATACACCATTCATCTGGTCCCCTGAATGTCGAGACTCATTTCACTCTCTCAAAGCCACTCTCCAGTCCGATCCAATCCTGGGGCACTTTAATGACTCTGCCCCTACAGAGTTGCACACCGACGCCAGTGGATATGGCCTTGGTGTTGTTCTATTGCAGAGCGATCCCAACACACTAAAAGAATATGTTGTGGCCTATGCGAGCCGAATGCTCTCCGCCGCCGAACAGAATTACACTATAACCGAGAAAGAATGCCTAGCTGTTGTTTGGGCCATTAACAAATTCCGGCCATATCTTTACGGTAGACATTTTACTATTGTGACCGATCACCACGCGTTATGTTGGCTTTCTTCCTTGAAAGATCTCACTGGCAGACTTGGTCGATGGACGCTTGCCCTTCAGGAATACAATTATACAGTAGTATACAAATCTGGGCGCAAACATACAGACGCTGACAGCCTCTCTCGATGTCCAGTAGACGAACCAGATGAACGGCTTGAAAACATGGATGACGTTTTTGATGTCTCAGCACTCAATTTCGACTCTATTACACATGAGCAACCCAAAGACCCATGGATCAAAGGCATCATCGACCATCTTAATAAACCGAATAACTTCGTTCACAAAAAGTTGCGAAAAGAGTTACAGAACTTTTCTCTCCAAGATGGTATACTCTACCGGCATAACTTTTCCCCTTCAGGAAACCGCTGGCTCCTCGTAGTTCCTCGCCATATGCGCACTGACATTCTTCGATCATTTCATGATGACCCGACTTCAGGACACATGGGGTTTAACAAAACGTACGCTCGCATTAGGCAACGCTACTTCTGGCCGCAGCTTCAGACAACTGTTTTTAAATATGTTCAGTCCTGCTTGAAATGCCAGCGTAGAAAACGTCCAACCACTGCCCCTGCTGGTTTGCTGCAACCATTAGTTTGCCCCAGTGCGCCTTTCGAACGAGTAGGAATCGATTTGTTCGGTCCGTTCCCCGTTTCTTCTCATGGTCATCGCTGGATAGTCACGGCCGTTGACCACTTAACCAGATACGCCGAGACTGCCGCGCTGACCTCTGCGACATCTGAAGAAATTGCTCAATTCTTTGTACACACCATACTTCTACGTCATGGTGCGCCACAAGTCCTCTTAAGCGACCGAGGACGGCAGTTTCTTTCGAGTACACTTACAGCTATTCTGAAAGCCTGTAACGTAATTCATAAAACAACATCCTCATATCATCCACAGACAAACGGTTTAACCGAACGTTTTCACAAGACCCTTGCAGACATGATATCCATGTATGTTTCCCCCGACCATACGAACTGGGACACTGTACTCCCGTTCGTAACTTTTGCCTATAATACTGCCCTCCAGTCTACCACGGGCTACACCCCTTTTCGTTTAGTGTACGGACGCGAAGCATCATGCACTATGGACACCATCTTTCCTGTCGCTCCTTCAATCAACAATCAAAGTGAACTCCTAGAGAACTTCATCTTTGGCGCCGAAGAATGCCGCCAGCTCGCGCAGCTCCGCACGTCGCGGCATCAACAGGTCACCAAGGACCGCTATGACAAGCACCACAAGAACACTTCTTACTCCAATGGTGACCTTGTGTGGGTTTGGACTCCAGCCCGACAACCTGGCCGAGTGGACAAGTTCCTCCACAAGTACATCGGTCCCTATCGAATCACCGAGAAAACATCACCTGTCTCGTACCTCGCCGAGCCCATTTCTTCCTCCTCGGATGGCCGCCGTCGACCTTCGGAAGTTCTACATGTGAACCGCTTGAAACCGTACCACCCACCTCTGCAATAGCTTCTCCCCACATCCGCCCCCCCTCGCCCCCCCCCCCCCCCCGCGGAGGGGGGTAATGTGATGAAGACCCTCATCGTCGTCATCGGGCATCATCATATCTCCACCATCATCGCCATCACCGATAGCTCGCGTGGCCCGTGCTCGCCACCGCGGGCCAGTTCGAATATAATCATCACTGAGACCGGTCGTTGAGCTTCTGTCTTCCTGACAATATATATATATATATATATATATATATATATATATATATATATATATCAACGAGCTTGAGTATAACTTAGAGCGGTAAACCGACACCCAGAGCCTGCAACGGAAATGGTACCCCCCCGGTTGCCGCCATCTTGCCCGTTTGCCACATTAGTGATCACGTGACGTTAAGATGACTGCGCCCAGAGGTGGGCCAGATCAGATTGGCCAGATCACGGTAAGCAGAGGGGCCCTCTGAGGCTGCGTTCGAATCTTACTCGAAAGGATCCGCTTTACTCCGGTGGGTCATGTCACGTGAAAAGACTGATAGTGCAACTGGACGCGAGTAGGTTTTCGAACGCCAAGGTACAGAAAATTTACTCTAGAGTGAGATCAAGTAAATTTTGGACCGCGGCCCTGCTTACCATAGTCTGGCCAATCTGATCTGCCGCACCTATGGGAGCAGCCATCTTAAAGTCACGTGACCACTAATGTAGCAAACGGTCAAGATGGCGGCAACCGGGGGGGTGCCATTTTTTGCCGCAGGTTTACCGGTCTAAATTTACTCACGCTCGTTGATATATATATATATATATATATATATATATATATATATATATATATATATATATATATATATATATATATATATATATATAATATATATATATATATCGATATTAGTTCATTTTAGGAATGCATTTTTTGGTTCTTCAGTGGAACTGTAGAGTCCTCCGGCCTAGCTTTGACGATGAGAGCCAGCTACTAGATGGTCATCGTCCCATTGCATTTTGCTTGCAGGAAACATATCTAAAAGCGAGCCACACTAACATAATAATTAGAGCCCTTTCAGGTGTTTTACCAAGGACCAGATACAAGGAGGTCATTCATCGCAATGCGTTTCAGTTGTTGTGCAAAGTTCAACTCCATGTAGCAAAGTTGCCCTGGATGCTCCGCTGAAGGCAGTGGCAGCCCGCATTTTGTTAGATCGTGTAGTTACAATTTGTTATTTATGCAAACGCCCCAGTTATCAGCTAAATATTAAATAGCTTGAAGATCTTGTTATACTCCGTTTCACCTTATGTTGTGCCGCAGCGAAGGCTAGAAGCACGAGCTCATAGCGTTGGCAGCTACCCTTGGTGCACGAATGCTTTTGCCGTCGGGATGTGCCCTAGAGCAAGGAGCTCGCGCTTGTAGCCTTTCATGCGATACAACACAAGGTGAAACAGAGTATAGTCAGCTTACTCCACCTTTCTTACTCGTAAGAGATTTTAATGCATACAATCTCATGTGGGGGAGTGGCAGACGGGATGCTAGGGGGGCTCTAGTTGATCGCTTTTTTTTTCGTCAGCATTGTATTTACTTAACACTAAGGAAGCTACTAATTTTAGATCTATTACTCGTACTTTTGCTTCTATAAACTTATCCATTTGTCACCAATGAATATTACCATTGGCTTCATGAAACGTCATCCCAAATCCAAATGCAAGTGATACCTTTCCACTGATTTTAGAGTTCAACCCTTCTCACATCACTCTTTGATCACTTTTACCTCGGTGGAAGTTTGAGAAAGGTGACTGGCATGTATTAAGCAATCATCTCTTTTAACTGTTTCATCTCTCCATCATATCTCTATCAATGGAGCAACAAACTATCTCTTAAAACACAGTTTGGAAGCTGCAATGATTGCCATACGGATGACGTCTACCCCTATTTTTAAAAGGCCAAGCCATGGTGAAACGAAGACTGCGGAGAGGCTAAATAGAAACAAAACAAAGCGTGGGGCATTTTTAGGCGATATCCTGCACCAAGCAACCTTATTGATTTCAAAAGAATGAAGTCACAGGCGAGGTATATTGAAAGGCACGCTCAACGGCAAAGCTTTAGAGGTAATGCTTCCTCTATTAATAACAGTGCATCTCTGAAAGATGATTTGACCGAGCGCAAAAAATCGAGGGTTCTTACCGGGCATTTTCTGTCCCACTCTTAAGTAAAAATGAAATATGCTCTGCGAGTCTAGAAGAGCAGGCAGACTTCCTAGGTAAGCACTTTGATTTAGTATTGAGTTCAAAACATTATACCCAAAATATTCAGCAATATAATTTGCAAGAAGACACAAAGACTGTGATCACATCCGAGGTGGTTAGAGAAGAATATAATTCTCCATCCGTGGTAAAGGAACTTCAAGTGAGGCTTCTTACATCCAAGAAGTCTCCTACTGGACCAGATTGGATTCATTACAAAAACGCTTGAGAATCTTCATCTATTCACCCTGGAACTTCTGTCTTTTTAACAGAGTTTGGCTTGTGGGTCACTTCCCACCCTCCTGGAATGTTGCAATCATTGTACCAAGGCTGATGCCAGGCAAGAATATCTCTAGTTCATGTAGCTTTAGAGCCATAGCTTTTACTAGCTGTATTTTAAAAACTATGGGGG
>JABSTQ010008661.1:0-31236 GCA_013358835.2 Ixodes persulcatus | reverse complement strand
GTTCCAGACAACTGAAGCAAAGTCTAATTTGGGCAAAATAAGGCTTCTATACAATACAAAGAAACATAAAGGATCGCGAAACACAGAACTAAGGCGAGTAACAATGCCCAACACCCTAAAAGAGGCTGACAGGATCATTCCAACATGACTGTTGAAGTTCAGCTTTTCGTCTAGCATAACGCCAAGATCCCGCACAACCGACACACGTTTAATAAGAGCGTTGTTTAGACAGTAATCAAAAAGAACAGGAATGGTTTTGCGTGTGAACGAAATGACCTGCGTTTTACGAAGATTTAGGTCAATCTGATTATCTACACACCATGTACATATAGCATCGATGTCGATTTGCAGCAAGGCGCAGTCATGAAAACATTGAACTTGGCGATATAGCTTCATATCGTCGGCGAACTGGGACAGGGTGGAGTGCTGTATCACCTCATGAATGTCATTAACAAACACATTAAAAAGCAAAGGACCTAGATTTGAACCCTGCGGCACTCCGGAGGGAACCGAAAAAAAGTGCGACTTGGCTCCCCCATGGGAAACGCAGTTTAGTCTATCTCGAAGATAGCTAGAAAACCACGAACAGTAACAGACACTTAAACCATGAAAAGATAATTTACGAAGTAAGATTTCGTGACTAACACGATCAGAGGCCTTACTGCAATCGAAATAGACTGTATCAGTTTGTTCTCGACAGGAAATGCTTGGCGCCACGTCACTCAGGAAAGTGACAAGGTTAGTTGCAACGGAACGGCCACTCATAAAGCCATGCTGATTCTCAACTATGACTCGTTTGAAGATGCTAGACAGATGCATGTGAACAACTTTTTCAAAAACTTTAGAGAATGCCGGTAACAAAGAGATTGGTCTGTAGTTAGCCACAGAGGTAGGGTTTCCTGACTTCAGTAATGGAATCAAAACGCCTTTCTTCCAAGCGCTCGGAAACACAGAATGTTTAAAAGACAATGTAAATATGTGAACGAGCAAAGGAGCGAAAACATCCGCACAGACTTTTACAATGAACGAGGGGATACCATCGTGACCACAAGACTTCTTGGGAGGAAGCTTCATAATGGCGGCTAAAACATCATCAAGCGTAATGAGAGGTGGTGCGAAATTATTACAGAATGGTGGAGGGGTGTCACTTAGTTGTTGATTTTTAGGCAACAAATAAACGGACGAAAAATGACTGGCAAAGAGATTGCAAACGTCGGCGGGATCAGAAATATACTCTGTGTCATCGAGCAAGGTGATGCCATGTCCGCCATGTTTATGCTTAGTGCGACTGCGCGCAAAGTGCCAGAACTCCTCAGGGCGCCGAGTCACGTTCTGCTGGACAAATGAATGGTATACCTCCCTGTCACGATTGATAAGACGTTTGGCCAGGGCCCTGCATTCTCGGTATTTTTCGCGTGCATTGCCGGCGTGAGACCCCCTAGACAACCTGTGTAGATGCAGTTTCCTACGTAGGACTCGTTTAAGTTCAAAGGAAAACCATACAGGATATTTACGAGAGCGACAAACTTTCCTCGGTATGTAGCGTGTCATGCCTTCAGTTACAATATCGGTTAATTCAGAAACTGCTATGTCGACAGAGGCAGCGCTATAAACGCCGTCCCAAATGCCAGCCTCCAGAAAGCGATAAAGGCCAAGATAATCGCCTTTGCAATAATCGAATCTTTCAACTGATCTATTCCGCACAGCAACCTTAGAAATATTTAGATTAACACTAAACGGAACATGCCAAATATCAACAGGAACTAGCGGTTCGGTGACTGACGCAATTGAATGTTCGTCCATGTTGCTAAAAAATACGTCTAATACATTACCGCACGCATTTGCCGGTAAATCACCCAGCCCGAATCCATTGAAACTGATAAAATTAACGAGGTGCGAAGCTTTGCTTGGTACGTTCGATGTGTCCTGCAGCTCCCACCAGGTTCCAGGAACGTTAAAATCACCAAAAATAACGATTTCATACTTTTCAGGATCAAGCTTGCTCGATAAGTCGTGAAGAACGACACCGAACTCGACACTAGACATGGAAGGTGGCAAATAGTAGTTTCCTACCAACAGGTGCCTGCCACCTGCGATCTTAATCTCTATCCAGACACACTCGCTGTACACTTCAAGATCAAAACGTCGTAAAACCGGCACTGCATCGCTCACAGCAATCAGAACGCCTCCACCATACCGCTGACCGACGGCTTTATAGTCTCTGTCGCTACGAAACACATTGTAGGCTTCCGGAAAATAATCAACAGACTCGATATCGCTGTGAAGCCACGTTTCGGTAATACAGTACGCATCAAAGTCCGAGGTCACCACACCTTCGAAAAAGTTCTTAGACTTTGTGCGTAAGCCGCGCACGTTCTGATAATAAAATGACAGTTTTTCACTCATCGGATGAATGTGCGGGCTCGTCGTTCCTCAGGGTGCCACGAAAAAGACGGAACAGACAGCCTTCAGGCCACACCGATGGGTCATTGATGCGGTCAAAATTGACAGCACTTACGGAAATGTGGAAAGACGCGTAAGATGAATACTTGCTTTTGAGCCTGGTACATGTCAGTTCTTTGTCGGTCACCACGCCACTCAGAAGGTTGGTGATGTCGTCACTGGAAGTGTCCGGGTGGAGTCTAGACACAAAAAGGGCCTTTTTGACGGGTCCGCGTGCGACAGTTGCAATCTTGGTCGACTTGTTGGCGCCGACGAGGGCATCACGATTGCCAAGTCGTCCCACTCTGGTCCATCCCGCCTCTGAAGAAGGAAGTCGCGAAGTCGAGTCGCTTCCGTTTGGCAATCCAGTTGGTTGTACATCGGCTGGAGGGGCAGTGTAGCGATGCGTCGACGGTCCGAACCTCTGTGCGGGCGGAGCACCGCGACGAGGAACCTCGACATGCCTCTGAGCTACCTCGGAGTAGTTGGGGCCACGTTGGGCGGCTTCGAGGGAGCCGCCTAGCTGATTGGCGACGTTTGCGTTGACCGCGTCGGAACGCTTCGAAAGCAGGGCGTTCGTCTTGGACAGTTCGTTCTTCATAGAGGCGTTTTCCGCCTTCAATGACTTTACCTCTGCTGTCAGGTTGTCGACTTTCGCAACAAGCGTATTGAGAAGGGTGACGAGTTCTGCCGACGCGGCGGACTCACCCACGACGGGTCCAGACGAACCCATACCGTCCGCTGAAGACGCCCCTTGAATGACAACGAGGCTTGCATCGGGCGAAGTTAGTTTGTTGCAATCCCCACACTTGTAAATGCTCATACCGTCGCGCATAAGAACATCGTGGTCATCAGGGCGAATGGTGAGGCATTTCGAATGAAAACTGCGTTTACAAGCACTTGCGCATACGACGAACGACTGCTTCCCGGTTATCAGGAGAGTGCATGCTGCACACAACCTACCCATGCCGGCGCAATCGCAAGAAGTTTTATGACCCCTTTAAGGCTCGGGTAGTTTAGCAGAAGGTCTATCGCACAAATACCGTAACCGTATTCCCGTTTTGAAATTCTCTTACTTTTGCTCGCGTCGCGATCGTTTCTCCTCGCTGTATTACCCATAGATCCAGCCAAGCAAAAGCTCCTTGGTGTTGTTTTTATCGTTTTGGTGATGAAAATGGTATTCATGTCCCGACAAGGGTGACGTAAATGTCTCAGACCTTGCTTAACTTGTGCTTTACGAACTATCACGTGAATGAGCTAGATGCGGGTTTTCTGCTATCGAATCTTAGTGACCATTTAGGCAGTTTTTTTTTTTTCACATCCTTTTCAACACAACATAAAGAACCCACAGGCCATGCACTCAATATTTATAGGGTCAATAATAATAAGAATAATGTTTTCTTAAAGATTAGTTGAGGAGGAAAACTGGAGCTTTGTTGTTCGGCTGGAGGATCCCATTGCAGCATACTACCTCTTTTCAACAAAAATCATGGCACTTTATGATCAAGCATTTCCGATGGTGTCATATAAAAATACCTGAAAACAAAAAAAGAAAAGCCTCGAATTAATGCCGCACTTCTTCAGAGAATAAAATAACGAGATAAGCTCTTCGCCCGTTTTATAAAAACAAAACATCCGGATTATCTACCTGAATCTAAAAAGAGAAGAAATTAACTAGCGCTGATATTAAACAAGTACGAAGAGTGTATTACGAAAATAAGTTCGCAGATATTTATAATGACCCGAGAAAAGTGTGAAAAAAAAATGTAAATAACCTAGCCTCGAAAAACCAAAGAAAATATTTTTGAGCTCATAATAGAAGGCATGCTCTGTACAGGGGCTAAACTTGCTGATAAATGTAATGCCCACCTTTTGGTGTCCGGTGCTTCCACTGGCAATGTCGTTAGTAGTTATGATTACGAATCTTACATCTCGCCGGGAGTTGAGACTTGTATATTTTTGTTTCCTACTACTTAAACCGAAATATACAGCCTAAAACACAAACTAAAGAATAACAGTGCTTGTGGTGAAGATGGTATGAACTTCTAGCCTACAAAATAAGCTGCTCACTTAATTAGTAGGCGAATCTCACATATATGTAATCTAGTACTGAGTACCGGCTTATTTCCCGATAAATTAAAAATAGCAAGAGTGTTGGTGATTCACAAAGGAGGTGATAAAAATGACCTAAACAACTACAAACCAGTCTCTGTTCTCCAATTTTTTTTTTTCAAACTTATAGAACAAGCTAGAAATGTGCCACCAATCAATTTCTTTAAAGAAAATAATGTTATAGCGGACCGACAGTACAGCTTTCAGAAGCAAAAATCGTCTGAATTGGCGCTAGTAAACATCAAAAATAAAAGAATTGAAATTTTGAGCAGAAGTTATATCCAGTGGGAGTGTTTCTCAACTTCAAGAGAACTTTTGATTCAATCAGGCATAATATTTTTTTTTCGGAAAATTGTCCATAAATGGAATTAGCGGAATTTCACTTATATTAATAAAAAACTATTTATCAAATCGTTCACAATATAAAGGTATTAATCCCTCAAGCTCAGGTATGGGTCAATTAGAATACGGTGTCCCGCAAGGGTCCATTCTCGGCCCGCTCATATTTTTAATTTACATAAATTACATTATACCAATACCTCGAACAAAACATTTAATTTTATAGGTTGATGACACAAATATACATTTTCTGGGACAAGCCTAGAAGTACTTGAGCTCAAAACCAACGAATGACTTGAAAATTTATCATCGTGGCTTAAAGTAAATCAAATTCCTTTTCAAAGCGAAATCATCGAACGTGTTATATCACATTAGTCCCTAGATGTTTTGTTTCATGAAATTGTAAACTGCTCTTTCCATGTGCAGATAGTAAGAACGGAAATCCCCCGATCTATCAGGATTTTCTATAGACTTAAAAAGGTACGGCCTCACTTCGTAAATTCACAGCTACATTATACATTTGTTCAATCACGTCTTCACAACTGTCTTCTTGTTTGGGGGGCCACAATAAGAACAAATATAGAAACCCTGCACATACTCCCGAAAAAGGCCTTGCGTTTAGCCGAAAATGCCCCGTATCACAGTCACTACGCTCCGCTCTTTAGAAAACACCGAATATAAATTATTCAAAATGTTATAAATAAGAAGTTATCTATATTACTCTATAATCATATCAAATTAAAACCAACTGCCTTCTTTAGTAAGTATCTTTGGAAAGATCATCCCTTCAATTCTCGTCACACGAGTAACAGGAAGCAAAAAATACGCACAAATTGTGGCATATAAAAATTAGATTATCAAAAACCCGTACTTCTAAATGACCACCCTGATCTCATGACCATTATTCAGGGAGGTATGTCTGTACAAGCTTTAACGGAAAACATAAACATGTATTGTCACCTAAACGTAACAAGTGTTTTTGTTTTGTTTTTCATACGCGGGTGCTGTCTTTTTTGTGCAGCATATATCTTCAGGCTTAAAGAATATTTTTCTAGCGATGGCTGGCTGGCTCTACTATGTTTTTGCATGTGGTCCCTTTGTTTTCTGTGTTTGTGCAGGCATAAAAAATGAATGTGCATCGTTGCTTTTTGTCACGGCGTGGGGGACAATCTGATTTTAATGCCTTCGTTTATGTCTTTGTATAGAGTGTTTTTAATGCATGTGAATTTTTATTGATCTGTCATGCTCAATTAGTTTTCGTCCTCTGTCAGACATTTATTTTTGTCTGGGCCTGCTGGGTGGTCCGGCCGGGAAGAAAGAGGGGCCGGAGGGGGGGGGGGGGAGGGGGGGAGGGGGGCGGGATGATTGTCGCCTTGTCAAGCATGCTAATGCCTTTTGTGGCGGCCCCCAGGCAACTGCATTCCTCAAAGGTTGTCTTAATAAGCTTTGATTTTATTTGATAAACTTAAACATCATCCTCCCGGTTGGCTCAAGTGCCAAGTCTGCTACAGTCTCACATAATCTCATTTACATCATTGCTTGTTAGCTTGGGGAACCACAACGAAAACGAATCTAGATAGACTGTTAAGTCTTGTTAAGTCTACAAAAAAAAAAAAGCTGTGCGCTGCATCGTAAACCTTCCCTATGCCGATTGTTCAGCCCCATATTGCGGAAAATTTTGGATTTTAGATGTTCATCAACTCTTTTAGTTTAAAACTAGCGATGAGAATATACCGCGTGTACAACATTGACCAAAATCAATGTTGTGAGATCTACCACCCCAAAATAACACAATATAATCTAAGAAATGAAATGTACAGAAAGCCCAAAATACGGATAAATTATGGCTCCCAAGCTCTAGCGCAGTGTTTCTCAACCATTGACGTTTCGCGGACCCCTTGTAGATCGGCGAAAATGATGGAGGACCCAGTTTGTGCTGAGGGGAAGGAAAAGTTATTGGTTAATTATGATAGTGATTTAATAAATGGATATGACTAAGGGCTAGCACGAAGTAGATCTCTCTTATTGACATATACACGAGAAAGCGTACCCTAAAATGAAAAAGTTTATTCTTAATCCGATAAAAGACAACTTTTATTGTCTGGAGACAGGGCTTCGCGGACCCCTAGGATGCCTTCGCGGACCCCCATTTGTGAACCACTGCTCTAGCGTATAAAATACCGCAGTTTTCGAACTATCACCGAAGTGTTTTTCATTGAATACGGAATGCTACTTCCGTTACCGCCTTAAAAACTAACATGAAACGTTATATTTTACAATAAGCTCTTTATAGAGTTTTGGTTAAGCATTGATTGGAATAGCGTATAGTAAGCTCTGATCACAGTTATTGGTGTTATTATTTGCTTGTCTTCAAAGCTCTAAGCTCCTGCCAAGCTTTTCTTTGCTCCTGGCAGGCACGTGGCCAGGATTTTGTTTCGGGGGGGGGGGGGGGGGGGGGGGGGGGCGCCCATGACAAAATGCTGTATGAGGGGGAGGGGGAGAGGAGGTCCCAGCAAATTGAAAGTTTTCGGGGGGGGGGGGCCGAACACCATGCCCCCCCCCCCCCCCCTGGCTGCGTCCCTGGCTCCTGGTATATTTTATTAATTCACTATTCTGTAGAAGGCTTGTTTCGTGCCACTTGGCACATTGCAGACTTGGACGTAGTTCAACTACTCTACTCGAACTACTGTAGTTTAACTACTTTTTCGAGTAACTTGGTAACTTTCAATTGTAACTTGATTTGGGTAATTAGTAGTTTAATTTAACTACTTTTTTCAGGTAACTTCTACTCAAATTACTAACTACAGGGTGTCACAAAAGAAAATTTACACGGTCTTTTTTACCGCAAAAATAAACTAGGCATCGCCGAACGCTCATTCTCCGCCCAAAGGTAGCGCTAGAGGTCACAACCAGATGCCAAAGTTTCAGCCCGATCCGATAACTTAATCCAAAGTTATAAGTGATTTTCTGAAAATTTCAATGGGAAAATGGCGGCCGACGGAGTTTTCGAACATATGGGGCTCTATGGCACCAGAAACCGAAAACGGGCAAAAATGGGCTCCATTTTCCCATTTAAATTTTCAGAAAATCACTTATAACTTTTGATTAAGTTATCGGATCGGGCTGAAACTTTGGCATCTGGTTGTGACCTCTAGCTCTACCTTTGGGCGTAGAATGGGCGTTCGGCGATGCCTAGTTTATTTTTGTGGTAAAAAAAACGTGTAAATTTTCTTTTGTGACACCCTGTACTTTCGAAATCTAGTGCTAGTTTGCTCATCACGAAAGTTTGAGCGAGGAAATAAATAAGACGCCGGCAGATGAAGTTGCATTCCCGAACAAGGGGCCCCCTCACATTCCGTTCCCACGCACTTATACTCGGCAGCCATAGAAACTGCATCACAGGCGTCCTTGGGCCAATGTGGCGACGAGCAGCCAAAACATAACACCGGCGAGTACGAACGCAGAAAGAGATGCTTAACAAGCCTTGGTCGGGTATTGACCTAATCCGGTAATGCACGCAGGCGCCGCGCCTCCAGCTGAAACCATGAAAGACGGGGACACTCCGAGGGTTGTTGTTGTTCTCATGTTGTCCGCCTTTAGTGAGTTCTGCCTCAAGCGGTTTTGTGGTTCCATGGGAGACGCCACTGGAATGACCTCGTAGCTGGGCGCCTGTTCCCATGGTAGCTTCGTCGTCAGTGCATACGCCTTTGCGAAGCCGGACTCCCATGTGCACAAACCCAGACACGGATAATCCGTTCATGGGAGCACGTTCCAGCTTCCAGCTGCAAACTGTACGAGCGACGATGCTTGTTCACGTAATCCTTTGCGTCCTTCCCACCTTCCATGCCAGGGAGACCTCCTCTTTGTTGAAAACGATTTACTTGTCGGGCGTGTCAGGCGCGTCAGGATACCATAGTCGCCGGCGAGGATTGTGAGTTGCCCTTGGGAGATCGTTTTGTTGGACCCGGTGTCAGCGGCGAAGTATACTTCGGTTCATCTTTTGTTAAACCAAAACAATTTTTTTTTTAGTAGCGTAGCACTAGCACTGCAACGAGACGCGCAGTCGTCCGGATGATCTCATCGTCGTGGCGCGACACTTGAGCCCTTGACGGTCAGGTGCACTCGCTCAGCGTACTCTCAGAACGTCGTCGGAATAAAGAGGAGAGAGTCATAACAATCTCAACTTGCCGAAGAAAAAAGAAAAAAAGGAGAAGTGTTTGTTATAAAAGACCCTCTACCCGAGGCAAACCTCACATGTTTCGTCATGGACACCTAAGATGCCGACACTCACTTTCCCGACCCTGCACAGCCTGTTTCTCAAATTCAACGCTGCCGTCCCATCCAGCGCGTCGGTTGAACGTCTTTTTAGCTTGGCTGAGGACATCTTTAGGAGGAAAAGGGGAAAACTTTCCTATCAAGAACTTTGAAAGTCAATTGTTTCTGCAAGACAATAAACTATCTTGATGAAAACGTACGCCCTAATATGACTGCATGTATTTTAGGCTCGCAGAGTTTTTCACGGATCAAAACTGCTGTTCATTTTGCTACCCCAGAAATATAAAAAAGTAACTCCGAAAGTAACTTTAAAGCAACTCGCTACTTTTTCCGGTAGTTAGTAGTTTACTCAATTGCTATTACAAATGTGTAATTTCTACTCTACTCCAATTACTTTTGGCGTCGATACTCAGTAACTTAACTTAACTACCTTTTTTGAGTAATTTGTACATGTCTGGAGCATTGACACATCGTTTGATCAGATTATCTGTCGTTTTTACTTGTGTTCTATTGTTCATTTGTAGTCTGTTTTCTTTCCATGCTGATTCAGTATATAGGTTGGTAGGGCCTCGTCGGGTAAATTTGTTTACCTTTCGCCCCTCCACTCGAGACTGAAAGGGTCCAAATAAAAATTATTATTATTATAATAAAGTGGTTCTATCTGGTCATGGCAAACGAGGTGACGCCAGCTACCGCCTAATACGAAGGGAATCACTGATATTAGTTACTAACCATTCAGAGAGCAGCCATATCTGTCCCTAGTCATATAGTGAACGGATGCACCTAAACAAGATGCCGAAACAAACTTCACAACAGCCGCTAGGTGCGCCGACAGACGAGTGAGCGGATGCACAAAGCGTCGCAAGCGGCGGCAGTACGTCACAGCTGCAATAGATGGCGGCACTCACCACCAAAAAAGACAATTGAACACATGGTACTGACGCGCGCAGGCCTGCAACCCGTCCAACCAGCGGGTTGTAAACGGGCAACACAGGGTAGCACTCTAGCAGGGGCGCCCGTCTTTGAGTCTGCTTTGAGTTTAGTGGTAGAATTTGCCGGCGAGACCGACGGCAGCAAATGCACCATCGCTAAGCCGATGGCCAACGGAGGCTGGAGTGATGTGGTGGAGACCACCAAAAGACGATTAGAAAATCGGTGGCTGCTTGCTCAGCAGCGGGAATAAACAAATCCCACTGGTTAGGTCCGAGACACCAGCAGACCGCCCGATTCAAAGGGAAATGACCGCGAAAGGATCATCATCATTATCAATATCATCGTCATCATCGTCGTCATCATCACTTTCTTTCGTTTTCAAACGCAATCTTGTTTTGTTTTTAACGCATTTTTGCTTTAAGCATCAAGTACTAGTGTAATAAAGTGTACCTTGGGTTGGTTTTTATAGTCCGAAAAAAACAAAAACCTGTAGTTCAGGACAACTCAGAAATTAAAATTAGTTTAAAAAGAACACGTGACGTAAGTACACCAAGGACCTGCTAGATTTGGTATTAGGTGCGTAAACGTTATTTTGTACAACGGTACACGCGAAAACCCATGTAATGGCGAGGAGATATCTCTGTTCCCAACGCCGTCGTCCCTCGCACAGAAATGTCATAGGCATGACGCGCTAAATAACCATCAAGCCTTCATTTCTCTCGTCCTCTCCTTCCCTCCCCCCATTCCTCGTCCTCGCCGCCGCTTCAATGTCATTAGGGTTATAGTTGGTGGCGCCTCTACATCGCTCTCCGTCCGAGGAGCTGAATGGCAGTCGCGACGCGATGAGCAGAGTAGATGAAGGGCCGAAGCGCGGACCGGGAACAGCTAAAGGCGTAGGACCCCGACTATCACGCACGAGAGGCAACGCGTAAGCGCCTTACACACATTTCCTAAAAGGAATCTCCTACAAGTTTTCTTCTACTAAAAGCAAAGCTCCTAAAGCAATTATTCTAAAGCACATCTTTGCACAACACAACTTCTGCTCTTAATCACAGCACATGGTTATGTGAGCGTGTGAGATTTTTAAGGCGAAAGCCTTAAGGCTGAACTCCATGGGACGAATATGCTGCGAATAACCGACGAATTTTGCCCGGCGGCGTTTGCTTTGCGCGTGGAATCAACACAGTGGCTGCTACGTCGCGCGCAAAGCGAGCGTGCCGTCGGGCGGCGTTCGCCAGTATTCGTCACATAATTCGTTCCATGGAGTTCAGCCTTTACTGATCCCATTGCGCAAAAAAGCGGCGGCATTGTGCCCGAAAGATGGCCATAAAATACGTCATCAAGCACGCGCCGCTCACGCTCACGCTCAAGTGCGGGAGCGTGATGTCACCGCCGGAGCACCGTGTGCAAAAAGTGCGCTTCGGACTTCATGCTCTTTGTGTGCTTCGTGTGATGAACTGTGAGGCGACCGCGTCTACATCTACGGGCTCGACATCGGCAGATGCGTCAACACTATACGGCGGCTTTACTCGAAAACATTTTTCGAAAACATTTCACCCAAGGGACTATAATGCTTTCGTATTCCTACACGTAAGCAGTCTTATGTGTCCTTTTGTAATTTCATTTAATGATGAATGCATTGTTCGGCCCACCCGATGCTAACGAAGTGACGGCATGCGCTCACAAGAAAAGCATAAAGAAATAGCCGCGAGGCAGAATACCGTCGGAGCATTGTACTGCTGTCATTGTAAGGACCTTGTTGGACATGTTCTTTCAAGCTCGGTAAATAAAAAAAGAAAAAGCAGCTGTGCGCAGCGCATAAACGCT
Organism: Ixodes persulcatus; assembly: GCA_013358835.2. NCBI lineage: Eukaryota > Metazoa > Arthropoda > Arachnida > Ixodida > Ixodidae > Ixodes > Ixodes persulcatus. Next base: position 19,308 of record JABSTQ010008661.1, on the reverse strand, counting down.
CTGATTTCACCACCCTAACAGACCGGTACACATCAAAAGGGCCCTGCAGAGCCTTTCTCGCCATTTTTTTTTTAATTTGCATCGCTTTCTTTCGAACTAGTGTATGGCACTCTTGACACACATCAAAAATATAATAAAAAAATATGATCTATTTTGAACATAATAGATGAAAGAAGTTTCGATATTTGAGCACATTTTGTATTGTTGATGACGTGATTGGTCTGAACCTATAGAGAACCAAAACGACGAGGGCGTGCAATAGCCATGCGCGAGCTTCCTGATTGCTGAAATTAACATCCAGGTATGAAAACGTAAACGCCCCACCAATTTACGGGTGTTCCAAGCAAACATTTGAGCGAGAATCACGCACTTGAAAGGATTAAAAGGGTCACGTGCCTCTGTTCAGCCAGTTCTACCTTTAAAATTTTATCTCATCACTATCCGACGCTCTATACCAATGTCGTCACTGAACGCTCGTGTTTGACACAGATGAGAATGCCCTTCGAAGGAGCATTTGGTTTTCTTCGTCCCTTTGCAGGTACCCTAGAACGGGGTGTGCTGTTCAGAAACATATGCTAGTGGAACTTGTCTCGCTCGCTCACATAGCAATCACTGTCTCTGATTTCAGAAAGGCAAAGCGTAACTTTTATTGAAAGGCTTCATTTCAACGCGGAGTGGCGCGCTGTTTTCACAAGGTGACAACGGCAATGCGTTTCTTTCAAATACCCGGCCTCCTGCACGTGTTCATTGCTCTTAGCGTCCTCTGGCGTCGCGTCCACGCTTGAGGATCACGATAATACAAAGCGTTCCCGAAGGTAGAAAGAAATAAAATTGGCAGCGTAACTGTAAGGTAACGGCTCCAAAACCGATACGAGAGGCACTGCCATGGACGAATACATGGGATTGGACTTTGCTCCGAGATCCGATGGTTCAAATATCGGACTTGGAATTTAAACGTCGAAAATAATAACAGTACGAAAAGTCGATTTCACGCTTACCACTATAGAGAAGTTCGCCGAGAAACGGCAGTTTCTGAAATATTTGCGAAGGCAACTTCCGGTGCTCAAAACGTGTCGAGTTGCCTGCAGCCCACTACTGCTCAGAGCCTGAAGCAGATGGAAGACGTATGCAGAGTGACAGAAACGTGTCTTCTGTAATACTTTGAGTTTTTCGTTAAACGATACGATTTTTCTATTGTATGAATTGGGGAGCATAGCGGGTCTAATAAAAATCAACAGGTCTATAAAAACGAATTATATTTGAGACCGAAACGGGATACTGCTTTGCGAAAATCATCACCCGTATAGAGGTCTACTAAAGATGCGGCGAGATAAGCGTATGTTTAGTACATAATATCAAAGCAGCGTCCAGCTTTTTTTTTCCCCTTCCTTTTTTTTTTTTTTTTTTTTTTGCAGTTGCAATGAGAATAGTTATTTTAACTCTAACGTTAATGATTTGAGACACAATTTTGTTTGCGTGCTCCCAATATGGGAGTGAGACTCGTACAACGCTTGTAACCATCACAGTAAGAAACAACCTTGATTATTCTTCCGTTTTCAACAAGAAGACAAAACAGCAAAGTAACTGTGTAAAACATCAAGTAAATCTATATTTATTACAGACAGTTGGTTTGATCACACAAATATGAGCACTGAGGCAATTTTTGTGCAGTTATAACATCTTGAAACGCGTATTGGCCAGCAGTTTGACCTTGATACACTTCACCGTTGTCGTCGTAACCTATCATCATTACATGATTCTTCTTCACGGTGTTTTCACCTTTCTCAAATATTCCTGAAGCCTCCATGGGCAAGCGTTTGCGCGCTCGTGCACCTCCAGCGTCGACCAAAGCTCTGCACGGGCACTTTGCGTTTTCAAAATTCCACAGCAAGTATCCCGAGATGATTAGTTTCTTCGCTTGTCACCAACTTAATTAAATGAAGCCGCGTGCTCCATTAAAAAAGACTACATGGACCCGCGAAGTCATCATGCCGTCGGATCGCAAGGCGAGACTGGTTGTAAACCTTTATTGCGGTGTTTTACCATTGCTACAGGCACTGAGTCGACAAAAAGTCTTCATAAATAGAGGTTTAAAAAAACGCAATAATTACAAAAATCTATTCGCATTTTTGATCCAACAAATAATAACCTCGCGACGAGGTTCCAAGCATTTGTCCATAACAATAGCACCAGCAAAGGTTCGTTTTGGAGCACAAAGCCATAGTGTGACGTCATCAATTACATGGGTCAATTATCGTTAGGGTAAATGTATACCGACTTTAGTAAAATGAAATGCATCCCTTTGATAGCTCGCTCGTTGGAGTGGTTGGTTGTAGAGGAAACAATAGTTGGTTTTCATATGTTCCTGCAGCTGGCTCGACGAACTAACCTTCTTGTTTTCTCGGTGGAGCCGGATGAGAGTGATCATGGGATTATTGACGTCACCTAGAGTTTTTGTGAAAAACAATCATGCGATTTCCCGGGAATTCAGAACTAACGGATATAGCTGTCAGATGTTTACATGCAGACAAAAAGGGACACTACACAATAAAACATTGTTATCATCACTTGCTCATAAACATCGCTATAAGTAAAATAAGAAATCACAGCCCATTGAGAGAGGCAGGGAACAAACAGAATCGGAAAGCACATGGGAGCGCGTCCGAGTACACTCGGGCGTGGTAATCAAAGAGTGAAACTTGTCTCCAGCTGAAAGGAAACTGAATTTAAAAATACTTAATTCGCCATTCTCTGGGGAGGATTCACTACGCTGTGCGCTCTGCGGAGATGTATAGATCCCACACATTCTACGGGTTGCTCTGGTCTTGAGGGGAAACAAAGGTATCATTTGCCCAATTTTATTTTTAAAATTTGTATACCCCGTTCTTTTACTCGAAATCACCCTCTCACCCCATTTGATCGTGTACTTATTTTAGTTTTAGCGCTGGCCTTTTACACCAGATCAAATACCAAATGTATCTGTCAGATACACTTTGGCCTAACTTGCTGTTTGGGCCATACAAACCTCAATCATCATCATAATCAACCCCTCGTCCCTTCGACGCCGCTTCAATGGATTCGGGGGTCTGGTCGGTCCTCCGGCGCGTCTAGATCGCTCTCCGTCCGAGGAGCGGAATGGCAAGCCCGCCACGATGATCACTGTTGACGGAGGGCCCCAGCAGTGCACGAAAACAGCAAAGGGCGTAGGACCCCGAGTGTCACGCACGAGAGGCAGCGCCTAAACGCCTCTAACACATCTCCTATAACTACTGTACTTCAGCCCTCTGCTTCTTCATTCAGAGGACGAAGTAGAGCACGACAAACTCATTACATAAATAAACCTATTGCACTAATAAAGGTTAGTACTGATAATTACATTAATACAAAATTATCAGACATGTACAAGTTACTCAAAAAACTAATTAAGCTAAATTATTGAGTATTGACCTCAAATGTAATTTGAGTAGAGTAGAAATTACTCAAAAATTACTCAAATAGAAATTAATTAATAAATCCCTAAATATTGAGGGTAATTAGCAATTGATGATAACAAGAATGCACTAAGGTATCACAAAAACAATCTACAGGGTTTTTTTTTTTACCGCAAAAATAAACTAGTCATTGCCGAAGGCTCGTTCTCCGCCCAAAGGTAGCGCTAGAGGTCACAACCAGATGCCAAAGTTTCATCCCCATCCGATACCTCATTCAAAAGTTATAAGTGATTTTTTTGAAAATTTCAATGGGAAAATGGTGGCCGACGGGGTTTTCGAATACATGGGGCTCTAGGGCACCAGAAACCGAAAACGGGCAAAAATGGGCTCCAGTTTCCCATTAAAATTTTCTGAAAATCACTTAAAACTTTTGATTAAGTTATCGGATCGGGCTGAAACTTTGGCATCTGGTTGTGACCTCTAGCGCTACCTTTGGCCGGAGAATGAGCGATCGCGGCGATGCCTAGTTTTTATTTTTGCGGTAAAAAAAAAAAAACTAATTTTTTTGGACACCCTGCACGGTTTTGGTCCATTAGCAAAATTGTGCTAGCCAAATAGGAATCGGCTTGTTTTTACACAGAAATGCTTTTATAGCTGGTTCTGATTGTGCGTGCCAAATTGTTTTGTACTTTTTTTGTTTTGTTTTTTTTGGTAAATGATGTACTGCGAATGTATAATTTTTACTTCGAGGTTTAGCACTGCCTGGGCTTGATTTTTAGACAGTGTTTGCTTGTTTACAGTGTTGCGTAAAGCACATCTAAAACGTACTTGAAGTAAAGTACAAAGTAAATGAGAGGTTATGTACTTCAAGTATAGTAAGCACACCGGGTGCAATGTACTTGAGGTAACGTACTATAAATACACTATATGTTAAGGTAAAGTACAAGTACTTTTAACACAGTCTTTCATGATGCCCTTTCATTCCCTATACAGTGTTTTTTTTTTTTTTTTTTTTTTTTTTTTTTTTAACTGGTATGCATTGCTCCAGGGGTTATCGAAGGTGTATCAGTTTTTTACATAATTGGCAGCAAATATTGTATGAAGTCAAGTCGCTAGAAAGTCGTTTTACTCTCGCTGACGAGCTATTTGTTAGAATAAACTTATAAGGCACTTATTTGTGTCGGTCTTATATACGCCATTACTTCACTAGTAGAAATGAGCAGATGACGTCTCGAAAGAGCTCGTTTTCACACGACGATACGCCATTTTTTTGTTTTCGAATTCGGGGAATGTACATCTCGAAAAGTACCAGATAAAATACTTGAGTAAAGTACAAGTACGTGCTCAGAGAATGTACTTCAGGTAAAGTATAAGTTCTCTAAACAGTAGTACTTTTAAGTACCATGCACTTAGAGTACTTCCCAACACTGCTTGTTTATTATTTTTTTATATAAAAACGTTGGGGGAATCACTAATGTTTTAGATGCGGAGCATCTCTTGCTCGGGTCTATGTCCCGCGGCGTCGTAGTCCGCACTCACACTACGCATGTGCAACTCTCCTCCTTCCCTCTCTCCAACAGCTGCGCGTTACTCTCTCCGCTCTCTCTCTCTCTACCAGCTGCGTGCACTTCGCGTGCGTTCGCTTCTACTCACACCGCGCGCGCATGCGCAACTCTCCTCCTCTAGTCTCCTCTCCTTCAAGTGTGAATATAGCGCGTTCAAGGGAGGAAGTGGCCGAGTGGGCTAACGCGTCACAGCTCGGAGCGTGGAGCGAAAGCTTGCGCTGGGAACCTCCTGGGTTCGATTCCCCGCCGCCCCCGCCCGTTTTGATCTGGATGAGTTTCGTACCGGCACACGTTCGTGTTATCACTACTGCGTGATGCACGTTAAAACCCCAGGTTAGCGGTTGTACCGCACTGGCTAAATTTCTCATCTACAGCTAAGAGACCGATTACCCGTTGAGGCGCATCTCCATCAAGGCTGTATAAACATCCAGAGCAAACCTGCGCGCGTTCAGTTCAGCGCTGTTGACTCCACTTCACTCCGTTCTTCCGATGAAGTGTGATGGAAGCAACAGTCCCGTCAGTTAGTGAGTTGGCGCAAGCAAGCGTCAGCACCACCCCACAAACTAACAGCAACGCTACGTCCACTGAAGACAAAAACGTTACTAACAACGTTACTAACACCGTTAATAACGATCCGCGACGCTCCGCATCACCCCATGGTTCCCCTCGGGAAGATGGTGTAATTTTTTTTGAACGCTCTTTGAATCTTTGAAGACCTGCATACTCCCAGTTTTGGGAGGAAAGACAACCCAAAAGGCCACCTTTGCGTTGCCCTTTAGCACGTGATTTATCGAGTACAGCAAAAACTACGGGAGCACCAGATGAACTTCAGTGCGGGTGTGCATTCTGTCGCCTCCTTTTAGTGAGGATGCAATGTGTACACCTCCTGTAGTGGGCGAGATTTCCTACGTTGGGGAGGTGCGGGGACCAGCCCTCTGTTCAAATGGGTCGTCTCCTTGAGCTTCGGGACTCAAAGAAACGCCAGTCTTTGGCGCTATTCCGACAGTTACTCGGCCTCTCTCGCGTCGTGTCTGTTCGCTGCCCGCGCCTCATAGCAGTGCTGTTGCAGTGGGGGGCTCGTGAAACATTTTTGGAAGTTTCGGACTCTCCACACCACTTTCTTCCCACCCCCTCCTACGGCACATCATTCCCCCTCTTTACGAATACCAGCTTATCTTCCAACCTCTTATCTCTTTTTGTGCAGGAATGTTTCTTGATAGGCAAAACAAACACTAAAATTCGAAAGTAATTTGAGTAAAAGTTACTCGAAAAAAGTAATTAAAGTAGATTACTAATTACCGAAACAAAAATGCAATTGAAAGTTACTATGCTACTCAGAAAAGTAGTCAAACTACAGTAACTTGAGTAGAATAGTTCAACTACGTACAAGTCTGTAAATTATACAGACAAATTACACAGAAATATACTTGAACACGAAGAAAGGAAGGACAAGAAAGGACAAACAGCTGACTACCAACGGTGTTTTAGTGTAAAATTCTTCCTTGAGTGTCTGCAAAAATGCAAGAAAGAAGTTTACACTAAAATTCCGCTGTCAATTGCAGCACATATTATATGAGCGTTTGCGCTTTTTTTTTTTTATGCTGAATACGTTCTTTGGCGCACTTGATGCTGACGAAGTGACGACATGAGCTCACAAGGAAAGGGGTCAATCTATCCGGCCTGTATAGAAACGGGCAGATACACTATTTTTACCATTTTCAAACGAGAGGTCATGACGCTCGTTCTCGATAAATTCCAAATTGAGACGAACCTGTCCGTCACAATGATTCGTTCTTCGAAATCAGGCAAAAGCACGTATATTTGTAAATTGCTGCATTATCAAAAGGAAATGTTTGATAAGAAGTTCGACGCCATTTTCGACGTGTACATTTAAGAGCAACCATTTTTTAAAGATCACCCGGACGTTGTGTTCACTAAGGACATTCCACAAAATTTGGATCCCGAAACAAATTGGCTAATTATTTTCGACGATGTTCTCTCAAAATGGGGCAAAACAGAAATAGATATGCGAGTATTTCATAGGCGCTGCTCACCATTATAACGCCTCTGTCATTTTCATTGCTCAAAACATGTTTCACCAAGACTAATACTTTCGGACAGTCAGCCTAAATTCTACGGCACTAATAACATTCCGGTCGGTGAGGATTGTCGATCAACTCCAAGTGCTATCTCAAAAGCTTTTTGGAGGGAATAGAGGGCATGTCCTTCCGCGTATATATTCGGACGCGTGCAAAACACCCTTCAGTTACATCCTGATCGACCTGTAGCAAACTTGTCCCGATAATTTTAGTGTGCACGAACAAGGATTTTGCCGTACGAGGGACCAAAAGTCGTCTACAACACGTCCTCATGATTCGTTTGAAGGGACATGCACGGTTTTTTCACCTGTTGTTCAAAGCTAAATTATCTAGACAAACAGAAATCCTTTGTGACGTCAAAAAGGGACACCTAACACCATTCGCGAAATTTGCTTAAACCTTTGCATACGAAACGTTCCTCTCACACCAATTATGAAAAGGAAGGTAAAAAGGTTTGTGCCCTTCATAAGATTACTGGGAAAGCGAAAGAAAAGTCAGAAGACTATAAAAAGCGTATCGTAGAGCAAGGAGGCTTTTTCCTTAGATCCTTCCGGCTCTCTTGGGCCTGTTATCTACGCTCGAAGGAAGACCTATCTCAAGGCCATGGGAGTGTGAAAATGAGAAAAATGTCATCTCGTACGTTACAAAGAGCATATTCCTGGCATTTTAAAACAAAACGGGGAAACAGATGACGTAAAATTGAAAAACAAAATTCGAACGCTTCATAACAATTTACGTCCGTACAATCCCGATATTAACAACGTCACGCATCAAGAATCGATTCCTTTTACGAGAGAACAAACGTCACAAACGGACAATGTCACAGAAGATAGCGACATCGATGCAGTCATCAATAATTTGAGCGGAACATATAGAAAAAAAGTTTGATCGCTTCTAAATTTATTAAAGCCGGTGATAGCATGGGACCCCCACATGTTAGAAGTTATAATCGACGAGAAGCCTCTCCAAGAGTCAGATATCATTGATATTACTTCTCACCTAATTTTAGAGCAAAGCAGATGCCAGTTCTCGTTTCTTTCGAGTGTGTCGCGACGCTATTGGTCAGACAAAATCTGCCAACGAGCATCCTAATCTACGATCGCTTTAAAGGAAGAGCGGTCAAAGCAGGATCGACCAGTCGACGAGGATCGCCCTCTACGACCGTTTCACCGAAGCGTCCCTCGGAGCAGCAGAAATCACCACCATCGCCGCACTTACCGTCGACCTTCGCTGTTGCAGCTGCAGGTGCCACTGCTGCTGATCCCGCTCCATGGATATCCAAACGTCTGGTCGAGAAGGCATAAAAGATATTTTAGACGAAGATTACTTGAACGACGAGCTAATTTTTTCCCCGTTTCCTCTACGTCAAAGAAAGAAGGTTGAGGGGCTCTTGTAGAGCATTTCGCAGTAATTGCCTACACACCCGACGGAAAGTTGGTTGTTCATGAAAGGATCGAGAAATCCAACATAATCGGTTTACTACGCTACGGGCTCTACGATAGAGAACCTCCCTGGGTGAGAGGTGCAGTTTTCGCCGTAATTAATAACTTCCTTGCCCTGTGATCAGTGTTGGACAAAATACTCGATAAAAGTATTTAAGTTACTGAATACCTGCTTCATAAAGAATTTAAAATACTACTCAAGTTACTTTCACTGTAAAGTATCTTGAGTAGAGTACAAATACTTAGAAATGTAATTCAATTACTTTTGAAGATACTTCCGCATTGTGTAATTTGCATCGACGTCAGTGATAAACACAATTATACGGTTGCGCAAATCTGGATTCTCAGAATGATTTATTAGCACGCAACAACACAAATCGAAAATCAAATCGTAGGGCTATTTTATGCAGTCCAATCATAAGAGCAGGATATCACTGATACAAGCTACAAAACATTTGTGGGGCAAAACAAAATGTTGCTTTAGCTATTCGCAACTTTCACGACCTATAAGGGGCGCGCTGGTGCTAACAAAATGGCTGTCATCTGGATGATCGTCGTAGAACAGCAGTAAGAGGCGAGGTCTGCGACGCGTAATTAATTCTAGTTTTGCTTCGTACGAGCATCATTAGAGCCTTACTTCAATTTTTCCCGCCAGAGAGGTGTAGGCAAGCAACTTTCTTGTGAAGCCGATCATCGATCTAGGAGCTAGGGAGTGCGATCCTCACACCGCGGTACCGCCATCGCTGAAAGTTGCGAATAGTGACATCGCTGAATATCAGGTCCTGCGGCGGACCTTAAACGCATCGTTTAACTACAATCAATATTCACTATATGGGGAGTTCACTATAAACGAACTTGGGAGCCGGAAATGAGGGGATGGATAACAAAGAGAGCCCAGATAATAGACACGGCACTCGTACCTTCTTCAAGTAGGTTGCGTTCAGAAAGGCACTCAACGTTGGGAGACGCTTTGTTGGCATTTTGAAAGGTAATCCTGCTCGTTAGTTTCCTGTCCTGTTTTTGTGCTTATCAATGTTCGCGTACAGACAGTGTTTGCGAGAGCAATAAGTGCCGGACTGACGACAAAAAGAAAAGAAACAAAAAAAAACCTTGACGTTTTGCCGTAGCAAAATCAAATATACAAGAAGCAAAAAAAAAGAAGTGTTTTCTTTTCGTGTCTACTTCTCATTTTCTTCAATTTGTTATTTTCTTGACACTGAAGCCTGTATTGTTGTCGTGGGTCATTTCCCGTTCTGCGTTGCGCCTCAGTGTGCCAATGATTGCTTCCGTAAAAAGACCCCTTTTGTTTAAAATATGTTTGGGGGAAACTCTAGGGGGAAAAAGGCGCCTATGGGAAGGCGAGGGGGGAAAACCTTCATCGTATGAACTTTGGGGTAAAATACGAGTCACTATCGGCACAAAAGCGATGCTTTCACGTGCTTGATCAAAGTCATCGGAGCTTATCGGAGTTAGCAAGAGGATTTGGTTGCTCGAAAGAATGTTCAAGTTTGCTCGTGCCACGGCCACGCCACTTCATACCGAAAAACGCCGACAATAGCGGAATGTCAAAAATGTGTTTGGGATGAGTACAAGATACTCAGACATGTTATTAAAATACAGTATCAAATACCCTCAATCAAAAGTAATTGCAAGATACCAAGATACTTCAAAAAGTATTTGAAGTAGAGTATCTTGAGTAGAGTATTTGAGATAGGAACAAGTCTCCCTGTGAGCCTTTCGCGCTCACTCTTACCGGTGGACGACGAGACGTCGCCAGAGAAGGAAAGCAAAGCAGTCTACTACAGAGCAGCCAATCCCGCATCCTTTGATGGAGTCAACATACTTGCCAGTCACATGGGACGAAGAGCGACGGAAAAGATTTTTAGAAGGATTCGACGCCTATACCTTGTTTATGGAGACCAAATGTCCTCGTCTATAGACCCTTTTCATGGCAAACGCCACCAGGCGGCGCTCCAGTCTTTGACGTCCCAGAGAACTTGCGGTTCATAAAAAGAATGAACAAAGCCCACTTTAATACCGCTGCTTGAAATGTCGATGAAACGTTTAACCACCAATTCTCCAGGTGAACGCCAAAAGAACGAAGAAGCGCGAGATCTGTTAAACATTTTCGAATATTCTTGTAAGTCAAATTCTCTCCTTTAAGACGTTAAATTGTCCGGCCGAGGGGCCTCGTTAAATCTCTAACTTTGATGCAGGTGTAGCATTTATGCTTTCTAGCACCAGTGACATAAGGAGGCTCGACAGGCTCGCAAGCACGGAACGACCGGAAGTCGCTTGGGACGCAGGAGGCAGCTCATGTTTGTAAACAGCAAAATGGTCTATACCGCAAAACGTTGTCCCTGGGACTTTGAGATGTCTGTCAGGCGGAACTTGTAAAATAAAAAGGAATGGCCAAATATAATGATGAAAAATATAGATTTTGTTCATGATCGATTTGTTCTCTCGATTTTTCACCACCGTTCCTATTGCTCAAAAGACGGAGAAAAAACTCGTGAGAGCGCTTAAAATCGCCTTTCGAAGGATAAAGAAAAGTATAGGCTTCTTGCACGGACCACGGCCGTGAATTTTACAAGAAATTAGTCGGGTCATATCTGAATAAGAATGGAGCTCAATTGTATTCCGTGTTTTCAAAGCAAAAGGCTTCCATAGTAGAACGCGTGCGACGAACCATTATGAGTTGGATCTATAAATACAGGGTGTCACAAAAAAAAAAAAATTTACACGGTCTTTTTTACCGCAAAAATGAACTATACTCGCATACTCGCGGTCAACTTTCTGTGGCAATGCAGTCAATGCTAGGGGAGAGGGTGCACCAACCGCTGTACACGCGCTTTCCTCCTCTCTCCGGATTGCCACAGAAAGTTGACCGCTAGTATAGGCATCGCCGAACGCTCATTCTCCGCCCAAAGATAGCGCTAGAGGTCACAACCAGATGCCAAAGTTTCAGCCCGATCCGATAACTTAATCAAAAGTTATATGTGATTTTCTGAAAATTTCAATGGGAAAATGGCGGCCGACGGAGTTTTTGAATACATGGGGCTCTATGGCACCAGAAACCGCAAAACGGGCAAAAATGGGCTCCATTTTACCATTGAAATATTCAGAAAATCACTTATAACTTTTGAATAAGGTATCGGATCGGGCTGAAACTTTGGCATCTGGTTGTGACCTCTAGCGCTACCTATGGGCGGAGAATTAGCGTTCGGCAATGCCTAGTTTATTTTTGCGGTGAAAAAAAAGACCTGTAAATTTTTTGTGACACCCTGTGCTTTAAGCATGCAAGAACGAGGAAATTAATAGAGGTCCTTCCCAAAATTGTAAAATGCCACAACTCCAGCTACCACTGGGCATTGGGTGCTCGACCCATCAACGTCCCCGAGGAGAGCCAGACCGATATCTTTCTTTATCTTTTCCGTCCTCCGTCGGGACCGACCTAAGACACCGAAATTTCAGATCGGGGACCATGTGCGCATCCAAAGAACGACACATTTTTTCATAAAAAAGTAAAAAAACAGTCCTTCACAGATAAGGTGTTTACTGTCGACAGAATCCAACTAGGTATTCCCACAACCCATTACCTCGTCGACGTGGTAATAAAATAGCTCGTTCTCGGCTCCTCCTACGAAGCTGAGTTGCAACGTGCTTCCATCCCCAAAAACAAGGCCTGAATCATCGAGAAGGTTTTGAGAAAACGACGCGCGCGATCTCCAGTACCTTGTGAAAGGGAGAGGCTACAAATCTTCCCACAACAGCTGGGTTAGGGCCGGTGATTTTGAAAAATAAACAAAATTACAAATATATGCGATCATGTTCTTCACACTACATTGAGTCTTTCAATAGGCTCTACAGATTTGTATGACACACACACACACAAACACACACACACACACACACGCACGCGCGCGCGCGCGCGCGCGAACACACAAACACGCACACGCACATACCTAGTGTCAACCCGGAACTTCAGAGCTACAGTATTTCGTTACTTTTTAGGAGTAACGCGAAAAACAGCATTTAAACAGTATCGTTTTATTTCTAACCTGAGTATACGTCTATTGCGATAAAGGCAGATGAGCAAGACGAAAAACGACTAAACAATATCCCAATATAGCAACGTTTATCGCCGAACACGTCAGTCAGACTCTACAGCTGGGAATGTTTTTCACCCGGCAAACACAATAAGGTTCGTTGGTTGAGCCTTCTAGAATCGCGTACTGACTGAATGACTGAGCGTAAACCCGGAAGTTGTCAACGCGGGAAGGCACAGAACCCATTGTCAACCCGGAACTTTTGAAGCATAGAGATCAAAAGATATAGAGAGTGAGGAATCCCATAATCACCAGCTCTTCCTGAAGCGCAACACTGCCGTTTTTTGTAGCGCGTCAGCAGAACAACTCTTCAGCGTCGCCGGACATGTAATCGCAAAGAAGCGGGTATACCTAACTCATGAAAACTTGAAGAGGTAGCTACTGCTAAAGTGCAACGACTACTGAAAAAAAAAAAAAAAAAAAAACATAAACCATGAAACAAAAGCATTTGTGTATTTGTTCGTCGAAGTAACCAGAAAAGTAACTCGTTAACCTTGAGGTAAACTCACGCGTTGCCTTTTGAGGATCGGTAACGAGTGATGTATTTAGTTACTTTTTGAGCGAGTAACGAGTAACCGAATTTAGTTACTTCTTGGGCTTTACGTGTACTTGTCTGGGTGCAAGCTATATGCGCAGAGAAACTAAGCGAGAACAGAAGACGAGGCGACGTGCGTTCGACGAGTGCAGTGGAGAGAAAGGCAGCGAGCTTTAGGTATGCCCCCTAATCCTTCCAACCAGAGCTCGGCGTTCTGCCGTCCCCTCTCGTCTCCTCCTCTCCCTCAGTTTCTCGGCGCATAGCTGGTGCAGATTAAAGGAGCTGTGCAACGTTTTTAACGTTGAAAGAATTGGCATCTTCTACTTTTGACATTGTTCACCTTGTCACAAATGACAGAAAACACACCTCCTTTCATCGAAATGTTGCGATTCCGTCGCGTAATAGCGAGGCAAAAATTAGAATATTCCCCGACCTGCAGCCGCGAGCGGCGGCCATGAGAAACACGCGGCATGACGTCTTGTAGAAAGATAGCAAGTTGTGCGAATACCTGCTCGATAAAAGGTAACTTCTCTATAAATGTTGTCGTTCCAACATAAATATAAGTGCGTCAAAAACCTGGTATCATCGACAAAACTTTTTATTATACGGAGTTTTAGTGGCGCCATCTATCCTAGGTCCACAAAACCGTCAGCTCTACCTGCTACCACGAACAGCCGCTAGAAGCCAAAGGGGGAGGGGACAGGGCCAGACTAGGGAGCCTTCATGTGCGCTTTGCTAGGGTGATGCCACCCTTTTTAATACCACTTGCCGACAAACCAGCAGCCATTTTGGTTCTCGGCGATAATCCGTGGGGCTTATAACCCTCCCGGAAACAAGCACCTTACCTCACAAGTTCGAAGCAGCGTTGTGGAACCCACGGAGGGAGGATTAGCATTTTCCCCCTCGGATGGGATTACCGATGGACACAAAGGCCACTTTCCGGCGCACGGGGAAAGAATGAGAGGTACAAAATGGCGTTGGAAGAGGGTGTGGGAAAGGGAAACAGGCAGTTGGCATCACTCTAGGCGAAGCGGGTCCGGCCAGACGGGTATGGCCGGACCCGGATGAGACGTTCCTCCTTTCACCATATTGTTCGCGCTGCGCCCGCCAGCACGCGGTCGCGAGCGGATGAGTTCTCGCTGCTCACTGATGGCTCTAGAAAGAGAACTTTACCGGAAAACCGCGCCTACCCCATCGACGTCACTGCGCACGTGACCCGGAAGACGATGTACGAGTTGAGAGGTGGCAAAAACCTGGATCTTTTTCATTTTTTTTAAATAAAAACTAGGGTATCCAGGCAAAATCTGCTTGCTGTAGTTCACTTCAGAAGTGTCAGGCATCAACTTCCACAATTATTTAAGCAAAGCCCTGAAATTGTTGCACAGCTCCTTTAAACACGCTGAATTTACCCAACTATGTTGTTGCTTTTTCTTTCTGAAGGATGACACAAACACAAACAAGACTCTAACACAGATACCGTACAAAGGCGTCGTTGACAGTCCTAATAAAAAAAAAATGTTTTTGACCGTCCTATACAAATTTTCAAGCTGTCCAACACTGAGCGCCAAGAGTTCGACAAGGTGATGGAACAATTCGAAAGCTACTTCATTCCTCGTCGAAATCTGGTGTACGATAGGGCAAAGTTAAACACTAAAGTGCAACTGCAAAATGATAGATTCGAGGAGTTCGTCATCGCTATCCGTGGACTTGCTAAAACGTGCAACTTAAAAACCCTACAAAAAAAAAAAACTGTTTTGCGTCAGATTGATCGTTGGTTTTCGGGACAGCAAGACTTCACATAAGCTTCAGCTGGATCGCTTAAGCGCGAGACACATGCGCGTCCAAACTGTCCGATTCGGCGTGCGAACCGCCTGAACGACGTTTGAGGGCGAGGGTTTTCGTCGCAACGAAGCGTCGGACGGGGCCTCCGTCCGTCGCCGGCGTGCGTCCAACTTGCTAGATATCGCCGCACGGCTGTCCGAATTTCGGAGGGCCGCAGCCAATGGCTGCACGGATGGCGCGAAGGTCATGTTGTCACGTGACTTTCGGCCCGATCGGGCGAGGAGGTGCTTCGTGGTTCGGGCAGTTCGGGGAAGCGGATCTCCCCCTCTTTTACAACTCCTACACGACACACACATCTGGCGGTGCGCGGTGAAGGAGATGGACGCCATCGAGTTTTCTCGCGCACACAAAACAAGCTGCTGATCTCGCGCGCCATAGCAAGCCGTCCTTCTGGGACCGATCGAGGCCGTCGAAACCCGAATGTACTCCGTTTCACCTTACGATGGAGAGCAGCGGACGCTACGAGCCATTCCAATGCCGTGTGAGTGTCATATGAACTTCGGGAGAGACGCAGCAATGCGCGGTGTGCGTAGTCACGTGATTTGTACGCAGTGCTCGCTTCGCTGGGATGGCTCCTAAGGTTCACTGCGGTCCATCGCGATTGAGTGATGTTGAGCAGAAAAGTAACCACACGGAAAATCTCTACAGACGCACACTTTAATAGAATGTAATAAAAATATTATGTTTGTTTTAAAGTCAGAAAAACCAAGAAGGGCGAGGGAAGTATTTTAGTTTTCTAGGCTAGGTGGCGCGAGCTACCGCCCGTTATAAATATAGCATTAGCATTCATCCATCCCTTCGGTAGAGGGATACCCGAAACTGGGCGGAGCTGAACGGAGCGACGCAACGACGCGTCGGAAACCATGTGTCGCGAACCGTCGTGTGCGGCGATTCCGAGCAGCCATCTTCCCGACAGTTCGCACGCCGGACCGGACAGTTTTGACGCGCATGTGTTTCGCGCTTTACCCGTACGTATACGGGGGCCATCGCGGCAGCGATCTGAAGTGGCTATGCAGCAAAAATCGGAACTCCAACCGACGAAAAAGAAAAGTGAAAGCCGTTTACAATTCCCTGTAACGCCGGATTGGAGCGCAGCTCTTGAGGAGGAGGAGGGAACCCTTACGAAAATGGCATATCTGGACTTATATAAAAAAAAATAGATATGGTTCTATAAAAAATTGGGCAGATCTGGCCATATCAAGTAAATCAGTTTATATAAGCCTTATCAAGGCAGATCTGCCCAATTTTTTATATATCCATATCAGGGTCTGCTAGATAGGGGTATATCTGCCTCCCATATCAGGGCAGATATGTACCAATCAGGTAAGGCAACCTTGATATACAGGGTGTTTTTTTTTTATTCTTGTAGATTTGTTTTTAAAAAAGTCATGTAAGCTACACTTATGCGGTTTGTGCGAGTGAGTTATACGCCCAGGGGGACATTAGGTGGGTGGCTAATCTTTGCAATAAGTCGGCTAATGATTTGAAATTCACTACTTAATTTTGAAATTACTGAAAATAGACATATGGTTGCAATTAGAAACTTGCTGAACGTCGTCCAAAATCCCTAAATCAGTCATTTTCAAAAAGACTTTCAGCGCGTGAGAAAGTTACCACTAGTGGAGCAGGTACAAGGCTACCGGTTTCGGTCAGGCGCCCGCGCAATTTTTCTGTCTCCTATCTAGCCACAGCCTTGTACCTGGTCCACGAGTGGTAACTTCAGCGCACTACTGCGCTTCACACGTGCTCAAAGTCTTTCTAAAAATTACTGATTTATGGGTTTTGGACGACGCTCAGCAAGTTTCTAATTGAAACCATATGTCTATTTCCACTAATTAAAAGTAAATTAGTGAATTTTAATTAATAAGCCGACTTATCGCAAAGATTAGCAAACTATACAATGTCTCCCTAGGCGTATAACTCACTCGCACAAACCGCATAAGTGTAGTTCTCACGGCTTCTTTTAAAACAAATCTGCAAGAATAAAAAAAAAACACCCGGTATTCAGGCATTGCACGTACGTCACATCATGACGTCGAACACCGGTATCCACCATGCTGGTGGTTCACTCTTTGACCCCGCACAGCGAGAGCAATGGTAAACTGTGCCGCGCTCGGCTGTAGCAATGACCCGGTATCCCGACGATCGTCCGATCGTTTCGTCGGCACGAACCGCGAGACAGAGTCTCCGTCAAGTTAGAGAAAGTACGAGCGGCAGGAGAGGGATACGTCCGCGGATTACCGAGTTTGCGGCAGGCATCTCATAGCGGCGAGCAACTGCACTTTTCTACCGTTGTTTACGTTCGCGCATGCCTTTGCATCGGCGTTTGCCCATTCGTGGTGTAGAGGCCCTTTGCCTTTCGTTACATAACGCCGTTTCCCCGCTTTGAGCGATTGTCGCGCCGCGAGCCCGGCGAGACGGCGATCGAGCGGCGGTGGCCCCGTGTGCAAGCTAGCCCAGACGCCGCCGTCAGGAGATCGGTTTGTGCCGTCTGCGAGACGGTAACCTTTGCAAGGAGCGAAAGTATGTAGGCAAGCCGGTTAGGAAACATCATAATATAAACACTGAGTCAATGAGAGTTTTACGTTATTTGATTTATCCTTATCTCAGGGTTTAGATTATGACGGTAA
Organism: Ixodes persulcatus; assembly: GCA_013358835.2. NCBI lineage: Eukaryota > Metazoa > Arthropoda > Arachnida > Ixodida > Ixodidae > Ixodes > Ixodes persulcatus. The sequence goes on along the minus strand of JABSTQ010008661.1, from coordinate 1,655 downwards.
CCTAGCGTTGTTTACCAGTATTTCGCAAAATCGTAACAATCTTTCTACAAGCGACTCGTAAAGCCGCTCGTCAAATTTTAGAACGCGCAATTAAGATTCTTTGTTGTTGTTGTTCTTTTTGGCGACACGTCAAAACTTTGTCGGCGGCATATCGTAACTTTCTGCTTGTAGCGCAATCGCACCAATGCCGAAACATTCTGCACAATTATTCTCCCGGCTGCCAGGAGATAGACACGGCCTAATTCTAGAGGAAATCTGGAAGAGTACCTTTAGGAAAACGATCTATTGTCGCGAAGTAGGTTGCAGCGCACTTACGTTGACGAGACGGGACTTGAAAGGTAATCCGAGATAGATGTCGACACAGCCACGGCGGAATCACCACTCAAACACAAAAACGAGAAGGAAGTTGTCCGTGAAGATTGAACACGATGTAGCACAAGCTGTCATTTGTAGAACTGAGCATTAAACGCATCACAAAAAATTATTGGGCTTCTTTGAAGAAATCGCTTGCAGAAGCAGAAATTCGCAGCAGCCACGCAGGGCGAACACACTCCAAACTAGATCCGGCCAAACGCATTCCGAGATTGCCAACGGCTAATGCGTCATCCGTCAAATCTCCTCTAACACGCTTTCAGCTTAGGGAGAGAGAGAAAAGGAGAGAACGAAAGGCCAAAACGGAAGTGCACAAACAGAAGGCTTATCTTATGGGGCATTAACGTGCGGCTTTGTCACTTGTACCCAGGGTTGATAGTGCAGTGAATGCTATGTGTGGCCTTGGGCTCTAGGCAGGTGCCGTGTTCTGCTTCTTCACCAGCTTCTAGACTGTAGTCACGTGACCCTAACCGGAGACACGATTGGCCTAAAACATGCATAGCGTCTACCCTGCTGTCAATGCCGAGTGAACATACAGCTCTATGAAGACCAACTTTTGAACTTCCAAAGAAGCTGCAAGGTATATGTACAGATGGTAGCGAAACTTCGGCCAAAACACGGTACAAAACCAATTGCCAGTGACATCAACTTAGAGGGTCACGTGGTTACGGTGCGCTTGAAGCGCGACTAGGAGACGTTATGGCAAACTATATACAAATAAAATTAAGTTAAAATAAATTATAGTAAGTTTTACTTTTAATTTTTGTATATTACTGTTAGTTTTCTGAAATAAGGTTTATTGCGGTCGAAAAAAGCAGAAATAGTTTATTATTAATAATATACTAACTTGTTCTTAGCGCCCTCTGAACTCCACAAGCAACAAGGCTGGCTTGTAATAGCGATAATTTGCAGAGACCTCGTGCTGCACGAAGGGGCCGGCTTTTGACGTCCGTCTGCTTGTTGTTTTTCAGGACTCCACGTGATTTTTGAATTGTTCTACCGGTACTTTACACAGTTTGAAAAGTTTTGTTCACTCAGCGCGATGACCCCAGTTACGTGCGCGGGAGCGCAACGTCAGAGTGATATAGGACCAGTCGTTTTCGTGCGGTTGGACGCTGCTACGTCCGACGGGCTCAACGTCCTTTGTTACGATGAGCTCCGCGCGTTATGCAACGAGACGTTGCTCCGTAGAAGAATGCCGAAGAGACCACCGCGCGGCTGGCGTTTCGCTGCATCGGTTTCCTATCGACACTCGAAGGTGAGAATCTGTTAGTGTCAGTGAG
>JABSTQ010008660.1:0-20128 GCA_013358835.2 Ixodes persulcatus | reverse complement strand
CTGCGGCATACCTCATAAAATCTATCCAGGCCTCCGCACTTGAAGAGAAACCATCGAATATGTCCGGCTTGACGAGCTCAAAACGAGGTCTTTGTGGGGCTCTCAGTGCCGAGACGATCGCTCCCATCAGCTCGGTTTGCTGCGCCACTTGCTGCTGCTGCAACTGTAGGGACTCCATCATTATTGCTACAGTAGAAGCTGAAGTGTCCGGGCGATCTAGGTGATGGAGGCTTGGTTTTAGAACCAAGTCTTCAAATGCCGAAAGCTGGATATTCACCTTTGCCGACCCTTTGCTGAGGAGTTCCTCGGGTGAGAGCTTGGCCTTTTGAAGAACCAACTCGATGAGCTCCGGAGTGCTGACGTGTCCAGGCAACTGTCGTTCATCATCGTCTTGTTGGTAGCTTACGAGCACCACTTCGTTGTTGGCCGTTTTTTTCACGGTAAATGTTACCCACATGTTGGTTCCTGCTTGAGAATCCTGTCGACTGCGCCAAATTGTAATGATCCCTAGATTTGTCTTACGAACTCAGTGGTTGATCTGAAACGTTGATTTATTCCACCTTATTCCGTACTTCGTTCTCATCTTCCTCTTTCTTCGCTTTTTCCTCTCGCTCGTCGTCGTCGTTGCTGATCTGATCCGAATCCACTTCAACATAGTATTAATATTTAACTGTTTTACTTTGTGGGTGGCTCTTTTACGGAGGTCCCTCTACTAATAATCGCCGCCCGAGCGGTATGCGCTCCGCTCGTCACCCAGGGAGTGACATAGCACAACGAGAAGACAGCGAATGGGTTTACTGTACCTCCCGGTTGCCCGTCGTCGAGAGCCGGTAGTCCGGGCCCGCCAACCCTTGTTGTCGCCCGTCGTTCAGAGCTCACAGTCGGAGTCCGTGTCCAGGCCTGCGGATCTCCTTTCCCACGCCCGCGCTGCGTAGGCTGGGATGGCTAGTTGGGCTAGTTGGTTTTGCATCATGGTGGAATACGCCAAAACAACGAGGAGGAAAACGTGTAAAAATATAAAAGGAGGCACACTTGGCAGAGCACCAAAGATATGGTCTAAAAACATTCCCCCCCCCCCTCAATTGCTAGTGTCATTGGTTGTTCAAATAGTAGGGGGTGTTTTTAGACCATATCTTTGGTGCTCTGCCAAGTGTGCCTCCTTTTATATTTTTACAATCCTGTCATCGAAATAAACAATTCAGTTGAAAGTTACGCCGCGTCCTGTCTAGTTCTTCCCTCGTTTTCGTCCTCGTTGTTTTGGCGTATTCCACCATGATGCGTAGGCTGGCTGTCCCGGGCCATCACTGCCCGAGTCTCGCTGCGGAACCACCCCGGGATCGTCGTGGCCTAGACCAGGCTCGCCGTTTCCACCGGTCTTGCTCCAGACATCGCTGGTGGACCGCTGCGGGGTTCGCCATGGGCACCGTGGCCATGGGCCAGGCCAGGCAGCCCGGCTCCGATGTTCCTGCCCAGCTTTAGTCTCGCGTAGCACGCACTGTCTCGCGCCAGCTCGTGTCTTCTCCGCCGACCGCCTGTCACGTGCCCTCTGCCTCGTCTTTCGCCCTCGGCTCCCACAACTTTTGCGATTTCTCTACATTGGGGCACACAGTCAAGTGCTTTCAAAATGTCTATAAGTACAGCATCTCTTTATTGAAGTGAGTTGAGGTTACTGTGAATATCGGTTACCAACTCGGAAAGCTGCGTTGTACATGATCGCATTTTACAAAATCCATGCTGATTAGAAAATAATACATTGTTGGCATCCAAGAATTCTATAATGTTTGTAACAATAATATGTTCCAATAGTTTGCTACAAACACTTGTTAAAGAGATCGGCCTATAATTGCACAAGTCGTCAAATGACCCGGACTTATATAGTGGAATGACATCTGAATGTCTTCAGTCACTAAGGAGCGTACCTGTAATAAGCAAATGGCTGTAAAATATTACACAGGCTAAGAGACAATGCTTGTTTAGTACATTGTTTTTTTTTTTTTAAATTTTACTGTTTACACCACTGCGACTAGGAACGGAGCTGAAAAGAAGTTGCTCTATTAGTTTTTAAATTTCTTCAGGAGTAATCGACCGATTTTACTCGCCAGTTTGGGTACGCCACCACTGCCGCAATGCATCGAGGGAACTTTATTCTTTCTGCCGGGGTGTCGAATCGATATTTTTATCGGTTCGGTTCCGGTTCAGGTTCACGGATTTTGGTGCAGCTCCGGTTCAGTTCCGGGGAGCACAAAATAACGGTTCAGACCGATTCAAACCAGTTCGAACCGGTTCGAACCGGTTTGAACCGCAAAATTGTGAATATATTTTCCGCGTTTCTTTGGCAATAGACACTATTTCAACAGTAAAACGAGTATCTTTATGGCTTTTTATCATTCGTAGAATCCACTTTCATTTTCAGGTACAAAAATAAATTGCGTTATTTAATTTAGACGAAACAGTAAAAGAAAGCTAAATTAACATATATGACTCAACATCTTTTTTTTTTTTTTTTACCTCAGTCGCGTTTACTTTACCTGAACCTAAGGTTATCAGTTTGGTAGGTCGCCTAAAATACCCGTTAATGCTACAACTTTGCGTCGCAGTATTGAGAGACGAATCCTGCTGTGCTCTTGAACCTCGGAATTAATTACAGTGAATAAAATCATAAAATGGGAACGTCCTCGCCATATATATTCTGAAATCTAGTTTACAAAATACGTTTTACAATATATATGATGACGACGCAACTGAGCTAAGAGCAATAATATTTTCTAAATTCCAGGAAAGTTTTAGTACAAACCTTTTCAGTCTACCTTTTCTTGAAACAGTGAGCGGCAGTCACAACGCTTGCTTTCCTGACCAATATTGTTTCCACTCAGCACCGTGATGCAGGCAGAAAAGAATGACCTTCGTACTCGAATCGGATCTGGCCTAAAATAGCGCGTACCGAAGTGAACATTTTCGACATAGCTTGGATTTGCGGTTTGTTCTTGTCAAGATGCCGGTCAATTCAATTTGGAAATAAACAACACCATTGCTACTTTTATATTTTTTTTAAATAGGACAAAGTAGTATTTCATACTCTGCTCGACAATACAGCTATTTGATTGCTCACTTTCTGACGGTCTGCGTACGCAATCGTCTTAGCTCCGCCACGCGCCACTGTGTACTTTGTTTTCGTCCAGTCCACAGACACATAAAATTATTGTACATCACATAAAAGGAGCAACAGGCTTCTTTATATTTGAGTGGTTGTATATGCGTCAGGAACACATATGTTTTTTAAATCATGTTTCAAAATAAAACATTTGTTTAAGGTCATCACAAATTACTTATAGACGAGCCGATCTAGAAAAAACAAAAACGCCGGAAAATATTTGCAGACCATATTTTATATAATTTGGAGGTGCATTTACTTATGATGCCATATCTTTAGAGTGATCGGCCATTCATTTATGTTGTCAAGTTTTCAGGCAGTAATGAAATATTTTTTATTGTCATCGATAAATTTGAGTGTATAAAGTTCTTATAACCGCTTGAGACCAACAGGGGACGATGATATCGAGAATACGCAATCTGTTGAGTCTGCGGAATGCGCTTTTTTTTTTTTTTCGCTGTTTGGCAGTGTGAAACATCGGGTCGCGGGCTACGCTGGCTACGCCAAAAAGGACTGTGTGCTCACGTTATAGATCTGAAGGCAAATATACGAAATCTGCAAAAAGAAGATAATAAATGGTATTCTTCTAAATAATCCCATACAGAACGATTTACTGCAAAAATAAATGTATAAAAATATAAGTTTTAAACGCATACACGTTTGACGGAACTCCGTTTGGTTGGGCCAAAAATTTGAGAAATACAGATCTTCACCAACCAAGTCCTAAATATTTAGGAGCCCCACGTTCCAGTAGGTCGGGCTCAATGCGTCGACAGCCACTTAACCATCGCGGCATCTCAACGGACTGGGGCACTTGAAGAACAAAGAAGTCCGAGGACACCAGAGCACTTCTTATGTGTTGTGAAGGCGAAATCATGAATGTCGTTCTTCTGCTCCCTTAGTTCGTCTGCGGCGTATAGTAGTGGCAGGGACGGCCCGCTTCGTTGGCCGGCGGCTGAGCGCTCGCTCTCGTGAAGTGGCCTCGCCGTGCTGAGCTCGGCCGTGCAACCTCTTCGGAGTTTGCCCGAGCCGCCTGTGCGGCCAGGCTCGCACCGCCGCACCTCTTACCGGCGGCCGGGCCGCTGCTTGCACTGCGCCGCCATGGAGAAAGCTTCTCTGGTGGCGTTTTTTCGAACTACAAAGCATGAGAGCAAATGGGAGCCTCGTTCTTTGATGGCACGCGCTAGCCAATGGGAGTCTATCCATTAGATTTGTGCTACACGCGACATTGGGACGGGGAAAGGCGCCGTTTGGCGCGGATTCAAAGCTGATTACGTCGGTTCGCTCCATGGGACAGTTAATGCTCTCGCATTAAAAGTGAAGGAAGCAAACGACACACCGTAGATGGAAAAGAAGCTGCAGCTCTCCATGTGCAAATAATCGCCCCTGATGAAAATAGCGAACCCGTTTTGAAACATCGGGCTCCTAACTGTTCAGGACTTGGTTGGTTATTGTCCGTATTTCTCTAATAGAGATGCGTGCAAGGATGCTCCTATTTAAACATAAATATCGCGAAGAACAGACAATATAGTTCTAATTTAAATCACATATGAACAGCGGATTGTACGAGCTCGAAACTTTGCAGAATACATTCTCGGGAAGCTAAAGTAATATTCGGTTTTACGTGCACTTGTTTTGGGGCCTCATTTTACAACTCTGCGCTTTATCAGTCATGCAGGCTCTAACTATTAGGCTGCCGCATATCATCGCGAGACTGCTATATGTTGGCGACGTGAACGATCGAATGCGTCGCTGTGGTCGGCCCACCACAATTGCCGAATGCTGATTATGACGTCAGCAAAGGATGTCTCATCGTCAGAAATAAGAGGGGTGTAAGTACAATTTTGACGGTGTTGGCACTGTTGCATTGAGGGCGCTATGATTTCATGCTTCCACCTACTCATTACAAACACCATTGAACTTGTTGTTCACAAGGAAATGACGTCAGGAAAGGTAACCGAACGAGGGCGCCATCGAAACATCTCGCCGCTAATACTGCACAACTTCACAATTTGGACATCCCCTTTTGCTATTAGCCCCGTGCGCGACTGAAAGCGTCGCTGTGGTCGGCCTTCCACGATTGGCCGAACGCTGACTATGACGTCGGAAAGGGGATTTATCATCGACGGAAATAAGAGGAATGAAAGAACTTTAATTTTGACGGTGTTGGCAGTGTTCCTTTGAGAGCGCAATGATTTCAATCTTCCACCATGCTAATAACAAACACCATCAAACTTGTTGTTTGCAAGGTAATGATGTCACAAGGGGGAACCACAGGTGGGCGCCACCAAAACATCTCGCCGCTAATACTTTGTTTCAGCTTAAAGGGGCATTGCAAAAAGACGAAAAAAACCAAATGCTGCTTCGAAAGGCGTGCCATCAGTGTCATACATGACCGTTGTAGCGACATTAGTCTAGAGCGTGGGATAATGACGAAATAGAATTCTAGAGAAAGGACTGACTGAATAGGCGCAGGTGACCCCTCCTGATCCCTTCATGCACGTGACTCTCGCTCAAATGTTTGCTTGGAACACCGGTAAATTGGAGGGGCGTTCACATCTTCATAACTGGATATTATAGACGCTTTCAGGCAGCTGTGCATGGGCGCCGCCATAACCGACCTTCAGTTTTTGTTCCCTCTTATTCCGTTCGCTCCACTTCATCATTATCACAGTAGGTCAGGTCATTGCCATTTTAGATTCTACCGCGTCCTTCTCCCCAGCATAGGCCGTTGTGGAGACTCGTCAACGCCCGCTTCAGTGGCTCGGCATCTCGGTAAGACAAGAGAAGGTCGGCTATGGCGGCTCAATTTGGCGCGCGCTGAAAGCGTCTATACTTCGTTTCACCTTATGTGCGAGCGAAGGCAAGCTAGAAGCGCGAGCACGAAAGCTCCGTGCGTTCAGGCTTTGCTCGAGTGCGCGAGCTGGGGAGAAACGCAAAACGCGCTGGTCTCGCTCTTCTAGCTTTGGCTTCGCTCGCAGAGAAGGTGAAACGAAGTATAGTTTCCAATAATTGGATGACTTTATCAAGAGATCGTGATGTATCCCATTCCTTTATTAAATACATTTTCTCACTCACTCACATCTTAGAAGATCGCGCATGGTTGTTGCACGCTCACGTTGTTTAAATTCGGACCAAGAACGTCATAAAAAGAAAATGTGCTCAAAATTTTGAACTTATTTCACCTATTATGTTCAAAAAATGTTCGATTTTATTTTTATTTTATGTTTAATGTGTTGCTAGAGTCACCCTCACTAATTAGAGCGAACGCGATGCAAAAATAAATAAATAAATAAATGGCCGGAAACGCTTTGCAGGGCCCCTTCAAGGCCAGAAGCAGCCGATGCTACAAGCGCGAGCATGTGCTGCTGACCTGTGCTTGCACTGCGGGAGCGCGTGTGCTTGGCAAGAGAGCTGAAAGCCCGGTGCACGCTCTTTCAGCTTCTGCTACGGTCACACATATAGGGGCACTGCAATCATTATTAAGCGTCTAGCTTTTTTCTGGTATTCATGTCTCCTGGAGTTCAGGCAAGCTAGCGGGCACGGAGAGTGTAACTAAATATCAGTGCATCATATTTTAACCGGAAGACGCGGAAACCTCCTCCACCGACGGGGGCGACCCGCGGTACCGAAAGCGCGCGATATCTGACGTCTTTGGTCCTGGGCTTACTACTGGTCAGAGCCGCTAAAAGTTTCTTTTTAGTCGAAATACAAAATATAAGTGGCGCGAACCGTTTCAATTATATATAAAAGTAGTTTTTGTTCAGTATTTTGGATCAGAAAAGAAACAAATGCCGTTTATGAAGTACGGAAACAAGAAATAACCCGCCGATATACGCGCTACCAAGCGGTGGAAAAGGCGGTGCATACTAGAAAGAAGTAGTGGGATCAGGCGCCGACACGGAAAGGTCCCGGATTTACACGGCGGCGCTGCGGATCCGGTTCCGAGCGTTCCCAAGGCCTTCGGAGAGCAGCTTTGGTTTGCCTTTTGGCCTTTTGGCGGTATGGCAGCGCGAAGTGGCTCCCATTCTGAACTGATCTTTACCCAGTGTTTGTTGTCGTTTGTGGCCAATAAGTGTCATGCCGAATTAGTGTTTATTCGCGCAGCAAATGCAATGAGAGCCACTCTGGCTGCCCGCTGCATACAACCTATCCAGAACATGCTTTAGTGGCGCCCTCTCGCGCCGTCGACACGGAGTGCGGCAGCCGTGAGCGCTCGCTGAGCTTACTACCCCTCCTCTATACTTCGTTTCAGCTTCGGTCCGAGCGCGGCCGATGTAATGAGCCGAAGGGCCAATCAAACAGCGAAGAGGCACAACATCATGGCGTGCTCTCTGCAGTTGATAGGACCAGCCGGTATTCTCCGTCTCTCTGTGCGTGCTTTTCCGCCGGCTAGTCCTATCAAGCGCAGAGAGCACGCCATGACGTTGCGCGTTTTGCGCTGTTTGATTGGCCCTTCGGCTGATAACATCGGCCGCGCTCGGACCGAAGGTGAAACGAAGTATAGTTCACGGCCACTCAAGCAGCCAAGGACGTCATGAAGGAGATTATTTTTTGCTTGTTTTGGAATTTTAATTTGCCTATAACTTTCAAAATATAGCAAAATTCGAGAAAAGAAACGTTTTATTAAGTTACTACGTTCACTGCGCTCAGGTTCGGTGCAAATTAAAAGCCAGTAAGAAAGTCTTTGCGGGGCCCCTTTAAAGTGAAACCGAGTATGGACCTTTTCCACATACCGACGGCACCAGGCGGTGGCTGCACGAACTAAAAATCGAGGAAGTGACCTACCTGCGCTACCAATCGATAATGGGAGCTACGCTACAAGTTTCTTCGCTCTCTGAGCTGCGGCGCGTGCCTAAAGCGACTTTAAAGAGGAGAAAGAAAAACACGACCCAAACGTCGTGTGTTTCTTTCTGTCCACTTTCTTTTTTTGTGTAGCACAATTATATATATGCGGAAATTACGTGCTCTACTCGCTGATCCACAGCCTCCTTTCGAATTTCCTCAATTTTTAGTGCCGACTTCCGCCGCTTGGCATCGGGCGCTCGCGCGTGCGCAGAACGCTTCTCGGGAAAGGTCCATTGTGTTGAAAACTTCACATTTCTCCAGAAAACTGAACTGTTTAACATGGTTCGCGCGTGACATAATCGCACTATAAGGAGTATTCACTGGGCGCCATATTTGTGGGTGATGTCTAGAGCGCATGCTCTGAACGAGCCCACATTAATAGGCTGCTAAGACCGGCAATCTTGAGGGTGCGGATTGCACGTTCCAAAAGAACTGCGGAAGCTCGACATCAGCACGCGCTCAGCAGTCCTGCACACAGCTATGGCCGCCAGTGAATACTTCCTATATGCTAGTGGTCAAAACTTTATTTTTGCTGAGAAAATCAAATCCCGTGGTGCACAATGAACGCTTCAGAAGGTTCGCGCTCAGTGCAACTCATGTATTCAGAAACAAAAAAAAATATTCTTTCTTGGCGCAGCGTCGTGAGGAACAGAGCGAGCGTCTGGCACCACGAAAATGCGCTTTTTGGCAGGAGTGATTTTGCGAACGAAGTAGCTTTGCAGGATCAAGCTGTCTGGTCTGCGCCCAAAATTTGGAGCAGAGGAACCTTTACAACACAGTATGCTTTTTAAACTCCCCCCTCCCCCCTTTTTTTTTTCATTTTACGATGCTCCTTTACCGCTCATTCACACTGGAAGCGGATCCGCGTTCGGAAAGTGGCTGCGAACGCGGTTGCATAATGATCCAGTACAATTGCACGCGCACTTGATGACATCAGTGCGTGTGCAATTGTACTGGAACTTTATACAACCCCGTTCGCAACCGCTTTGCGAACGCGGATCCGCTTCCAGTGTGAATAAGAGGTTAGAGAACACTTTTTATTTCTTAGGGACTTTCTCCCCCGTCTGGGGGTGCCAATTCGACTATTATATTTGTGTCATTCGTTAACAGTAATCCTTCATTTCTTTTATTTTGCACCGAAAAACTGTGAAGTTTAAAGAAACCTGCAAGAATTTGAGCGGCTGCCTCTAAGGCCACTAGAATCTTTCTTTTCAGGTATCCCTGCCTAGACACTTGTAGTTTTATTTATCGTCAGATAAATAAGCCACATTTAGTTCTTTCAATCCTATTCTCGGGGACAAGTTTTGTTAGACAGTTCAGCAACAACGAAAACATATTTGGTTACCTCAATGATGTGTACATGTGAAATGGTTCATGCAACAATTTTTGTACTTTCACTAAATACCACTAAGAGCTAATCCCTGGCATTGATAGCTTGCAAAACACCTATTAGTTTTTCTCTCCGCTCAATGGCAGACGCAGAAAAACTAAAGGAAAGAAATAGCTCTCCCCTCCTCAACTCGCTATTAGAACAAGCGGCGATGTGATCTGACGCTAATTGTATACCGCCAATGTCAGAGTTCGGCTAGTCTCATCTTCGATTTAACACGAGCGAACACGAATATTTGGCGATGCTGATTGTCGAGAACCCGAGCACTCAACTCGGGTTCATGACAATCGAGTACGTCACGATGTCATGCGACTCGTGGCGAGAAGTCGTGATGGCATGTGACGTCATGGTGTCAACAAAGCTAATACATCTATAGTCCGTTGCAACTCAAGACGGTAGGGCGAGGGAAAGGAAGACCGGGGAGGAAGAAGCAGACGGAACGCTGGAGTAGAGAGGAGAAAACCTCCTCCTCTCTCCAGCGTTCCGTCTGCTTCTTCCTCCCCGTCCTTCCTTTCCTTCGACCTACCTTCTTCAGTTGTAACGGACTGTAATGACGGACTCAATTTAAGTCACCTTGACGCGGTGAGTCGCGCGACTACGTCACAAAGCTACATTATTTGACGCGACATTATTTGACACCATATCTTGACACCATGATGTCACGTGACCAGGTGACACTTGATTAATCGTAGTGAAAATACAAAAGCGCCATGAAACCCCAGAATTTTTTTACATATTTCAATCCAGTATATGACAATTTCATCACTACAAAGAAATACAGCCGCCAATTTTTACTTCTCAAACACTCATTTTGTAATAAAGACAAAATTACCGTGCACCGTTTTGAACCGGTTACCTTTATATTTTTTTTCCGGTTCAGTTCCGGTTCAGTTCCAAGATGGCAGCAAAGATTTCAGTTCGGTTCAGTTCCGGTTCGGCTAAAAATAACGGTTCGGTTAAGGTTTTCGATTCGGTTCGGTTCCGGTTTGACACTGCTTTCTGCACGTGCCACAACGTCGCTGGAGCTCTGAGCGTGCTGACCACGAACAGCTTCCTGCGCTGCGGATTGCCTCCTGTGAACTAAAGTTATGGCGGCTTCACGCTTGCGCGGAACGCTTGGTGAGATCGGTGTATTGTAATAGATTCCATTTCATCAATCACGTGCTGAGGAGGTAATTGAGGTATAGTGAAAGTTCAGGAGCAAAAACACTACTGAAATACTCATTAAATTTATCACACATTTACTTTTCAGTCAGCTCCTTACCCGTCGAGTTTGAGATAACTACAAGGTGTCACAAAAGAAAAATTACAGGGTTTTTTTACCGCAAAAATAAAGTAGGCATCGCCGAACGCTCATTCTCCGCCCAAAGGTATACCGCTAAAGGTCACAACCAGATGCCAAAGTTTCAGCCCGTGCCGATACGTTATTCAAAAGTTATTAGTGATTTTTTGAAAAGTTCAATGGGAAAATGACGGCCGACGGAGTTTTTGAATACATGGGTCTCTATGGCACCAGAAACTGAAAACGGGCAAAAATGGGCTCCATTTTCCCATTGAAAATTTCAGAAAATCAGTTATAACTTTTGAATAAGGTATCGAATCGGGCTGAAACTTTGGAACATGGTTGTGACCTCTAGCGCCACCTTTGGGCGGAGAATAAGCGTTCATCGATGCCTACTTTATTTTTGCGGTAAAAAAAAACAGTAAATTTTCTTTTGTGACACCCTGTAGACTTTTCTTTGACGAGCGATTAAATATTTTCCAAACTCTCCGTGGGTTAGAAACAAGATTGGGATACAGACCGCTCTAAAAAAAGTGTCTTGCAGTAATTATTCAATGTTGACGAATTCTAGCAAAATAAGGGGAGCGAGACCATGAGGCATCACCCTTGGCTGTTTTTGTTGACTGGGAAACTCTCTTTTTCTTCTTTAGCATTCTTTTTCTACTTAGGTTAAACCGTGGCGACATGTGGTTAGAAATGGGGAAATCGGTAGGCGAGTGAGCTAGCGCACATTAGAGCCACTGAATATGGCAGCATAGCTGCCAGAGTAGCGACGCGACGCGAAATTATCTAGATGCACGACGTCAGAAGCGCCGATAGTGATCTCTATTTTGGGCCTGAAAGTTTATTTATTTATTTATTTATTTATTTACATTGTACCTACATCGCCCTGTGGGCATTATTGTAGGGGGGTTTTAGAAAACATTATAACAAGTGGAAAAAGAAAACGTCATTATCATCAATGGACACAATATCTTCCGGGAGGTCGTTCCACTCTCTCGCGGTTTTGACAAAGAATGAATTCGCAAAACTGTCAGTCCTGTAAGTGGGAACAGCAACCTTAGAATGATCACAACGGGAAGAAACGTAGGATGGCTCCATAAGATAAGTGGCTTTATCAATTCCTGTTTTGTTGTGAAAGACACGGTGGAAGAATTTTAGTCTTAGTTTTTTTCTTCTACATTCGAGTGTTTCCCATCCCAGCATGGCCTTCATATCTGTAACACTAGCATAAGGGTCATAGTTGTTCAGTACAAAACGCGCGGCCTGATTTTGAATTTTTTCTAGTTTATTGATAAGGAAGTCGTGATAAGGGTCCCACACAACGCACGCGTAATCAAGGATCGTTCTTACCAAAGAAAATAAAGTGTTTCTTTAACGTTTCGCGACGCGGATCTAAAATTTCGACGGATAAAATAAAACATTTTACTAGCCTTTCCGATTGTACGTTCTATATGGCTGTTCCATTTTAGGGAATCCGCAAATAGCAGGTAAACATACTCGAACACAGTACATAAAACGGTCCCGTTGATTTGGTAGCTATGAGAATCGTGCAGCTTACTTCTCGAGAAACGAATATGTTTGCATTTACTTAAATTTAGGCTCATTTTCCATTGATTGCACCAAGAAGATAAAATATTTATGTCGGTTTGTAATATGGCAAGGTCGTCTGACGTGTTTATTTCCCTGTACAATACGCAGTCATCGGCGAACAGTTTAATATGAGACTGTATGTTTTCGGTGATATCATTTATGTATATGAGAAAAAGTAAAGGCCCTAAGACACTCCCTTGTGGCACACCCGACGTAACCCGAGTTGATGTGGATATAGTACTGTTTAAAACAACCCGCTGCTCTCGACCTTCTAAATAATTTTGTATCCAGTTCAGGACGTTTAGATCTATGTTTAGCAAAGCCAATTTATACAATAATAACTGATGGGGGACCGTGTCAAATGCCTTTCGAAAGTCTAAGATCACGCAGTCGACATATTTTCTGCTGTCTAGTGATCTGGATATATGATGATAAAATTCTACCAGCTGGGTGTTGCAAGAGTAGCCGCTTCGAAAACCATGCTGTGAAGGGGAAAAGAAGTGTAATGAATCCAGGAACGAGTAAAGGTTACTATAAATAATGTGTTCAAACAACTTACATGAGATCGATGTCAATGAAATAGGGCGATAATTTTCAACACTGGTTTCCGATTTAAAAACTGGTGTAACGTTTGCCATCTTCCAATCCATTGGAACCATCCCCGTCTTTAAAGTTTCACTGAATATAACAAAAAGATAACGCGCTATAGATTCACTGCACTTAAGAAGAATAACAGGGGAAATGCCATCAGGTCTGACAGCCTTGGTTGCATCGATTCCGCGCAGCAACTTCACTATACCGTTCATGTCAATTGTAATGCTGGGCATTATGCTTTGCTGCGTTTGGTAAGCCACTGGAGATACCAGATGCGGAGAGTCTTGCGAAAATACCGACTTAAAATACGAGTTAAAGCATTCAACCTTCGCGTTATCAGATACCACAGTACCACCATCAACTTTCAACGCAGGAATAGAAGTGTCTTCCTTTCTGTTCGCGTTAACAAACTTCCAGAATTCTTTAGGGTTTCTTTTTAGATTTTCGTTAAACTTGTCAAAGAACACTTTTTTGTTTAATTTTATTTGCAATTTGAGAAGCCTGTTAATCTCTTTGTACTTCTGCTCAGTTTGGACTGACCAACTTTTGGTAAGCGTTTTGTAAGCACGTCTCGCTTTACCTATAAGTCTGCGAATTTCTACATTAAACCAAGGTTTATTTTTTTTTTACGCTTCCTTATTTGTTTCGATGGAATATACACCTCCGCAAGCTCTAATATTTTATTTCTAAAAGCATGCCATATAGTTTCAACGTCACTATTCTCCGACAGACGACTAAATGTATAAAAATAGGATTCAAGCTCTGCATCGATCGCTTCGTAATTACCTTTGTCGTACAAAAATACTTTCCGTGAACACTCCGCTTGCTTTCGCGTTCCGGGCTCCGAGAGCTTAGCAACAACCGCGCAGTGATCACTTATGCCGGGAAGTACAGTGACCTCGGATAAAACACCCAGGAAAATTGGATAAAATCAAATCCAAGACAGAATTCCCTCGCGTCGGTTTTTTAACATATTGTTCGAATCCAAATACACCGATTATGTCAGCAAACATCGAGTAAGCGCGGGGTCCATCTGTAGCAAGAACTTCATCAGACCAATTGAACCCTGGTAGATTAAAGTCTCCTCCCAAGAATACACTATCTGGAATTGTCGTCAACAAGTCACCCAGTTTGTCTATCAAGTACGCATCACTATCCGGGGGGCGATAAAATGTACCCAAAACTAAAGTGGTCCCCTTAGGTAGAACTACACGACATCATACAGATTCAGTGTCGTTTTCGGAAAAAACTAGTTCACTACTACTCCAGTCTGATAAAATTAGCAAACACACACCACCTCCGTGTCCATTTCTATCTTTGCGGTATACGGTAAAACCAGGGGGAAAAACTTCGCAATTAGAAACCGAGTCATGCAGCCATGTCTCTGTTCCCATAATAACTTTGGGTCTTATTGTCTCGACTAGAGATAAGAAATCGTCCACTTTATTCTTTATGCTACGGAAGTTCACAAGTAATACCGAGGCATCTACATCTGATAAAGCGGCATTTTGACAGATATTTCTCGCACTGCGTCAATCCTGCTGAATCGGTGGACCCTTTTTACGAACGAGTACAGGCATCCTTTGTTCGAAATCCCAGGCGTACGTGTCTCCATTGATAACAAGCTTGTCGTAGGTAAGATATACTTTGTTGTTCTTATCTTGTCGTTTTTCTTTGGAATAGTCCCATAGCTTGCGCCTTTTTTCTCTGACAAGTGCACTGAAATCCTCGGAAACGCTGTAAGCAGAGTTTTTGAATTTAATGGCGTTGCGCATGATGTTGTCACGTTCTTTCCAATTTTGAAAGCTTGCTATAATCGGCCAACAGCTACGTTCCTTGAAAGTACCTAAACAGTGGGCCCTTTGTATTGAGGTGACATCAATATCTAGATTACCTTTACAGATGCGTCTAACAAGAGTTTCCGACTCCTTCCATGACTCTCGCACTGTGTCATCAGGTATGCCAAAAAACACCAAGTTTGTCCTGCGGCTCCGATTTTCAAGGTCGTCTAGTCTTGCTTCCAGCTTTCTTCTATTTACTTCAACATCTGAGATCCGTTGTTCAAACGGCTCGTTTTTTGCAATTAAATTCTCTATTTTGTTGTGAATCTCTGTTTGTTTGCTTTCAATAACATTTAACTTCGCGAGGACACTTTTTTGACCGTTTTGCAGTTCAGTGAACATAGATTGTATGAATTCCATTTGTTCCTTAGTTGCAGGACCAGGATTAGTTTCTACGTCGCCACTCAACAACAGCAACAAGAGCACAAACATCACTTTTTTCCTGTAAGAGAGTTTGCTTATATTACCCACTATGGCATGAAAGTGCTTATTCCTAGTGCTCGCAATCAAGAATAGTTGGTTGGGTGGAGCTGGCAGGAAACCACCAACAGAACGGAAAGGGCCAGATGGGAAATCACTAACCTGCATCAAGAAAGGTTTTCGTGAGCACATGGCCTCGTTCCTGCCAGCTCCGAAACCCAGGGATTCCGTGACACGCGTCGGCTTATATGCTGACTCGAACAGTCCACTCGGTTGACTGGAGGGTGGGACGGGTGGAACCCTGAAGAACTCCGAAGAACTTGGAATCGTCCGACGGGAAGGCTGATAGGTCGTTGACGTCGCATGCAGCTGACGCTGCGCTTACGTTGGACTCAGGAAACTGATGCCAGCGGTGACGAGGCAGAACGGAACAATCGCCTGCATCAAGAAAGGTTTTCGTGAGCAAATGGTAACCTATGGTAACCGTACCAGCTCCAAAACCCCAAACATGGTAACCTATGGTAACCGTACCACTAGCGACGCCGAAGGGCAACTTTTTTAGTCTAGTTGATATATCTCCATTCGTTCATTGAAAAGTGGTAAAAGACAAAAGTAAACGGTAGGCTAGAACGATAGGGACAAAACACAGACAGGGAGAAACAGAGACATACACACCGCTGACTATAAACTGAGATTTATACTTCTTCTTCATCACTTTAACCCAAAGATTCACACCTGAAGTAATGCCAATAAATCACCCTAAATCCTTGCATTACACTACTAAATTAAAATACATTAAAATAAATTAAATTAAATTATTAAATTTGGTCACTAACTCATCCCTGACCCAACCTACAAACCGCCGCCGACACATATCCCTCTTATTCCCTTTCACGGGGCCGTAACACACTGCAAAAACTGTCTTTCTCTCTTGCCAACGTGATGGAAGGCATGCTCAAGCAGTCATCGGCGCTTTCCTAAATGGCCAGGGACTCGAAAATCGCTCCTAAAACTTGGCCTGCACCCGCACGTGCGGCAATGGGCTGCAAGGTGCCCAGCCCCCGTGCCCTGCACCGACGCCGCGTGCTTCCTGACTCTGTCATTAATGCAGCGTCCCGTCTGCTCAATGTAGCAGCTCCCGCATGACATTAGAATCTTGGCTTTCCTCAATGGCCCTGGCTATTGAGGAAAGCGCCGATGACTGCGTGAGCATTCCCTCCATCACGGTGAGCAAGAGTGAAAGGCAGTTTTTGCAGTGTGGCACGGCCCCGTGAAAGGGAGTAATACCCAATTCACACGGCAGCGTAAAGGTACGTTTAGCTTAGGTCCCTTAGCTGAAGGTACCTGTAGCAAACGGCGTTCTTGATCACACGATAAATAAACGGAGCACTTTAGGTTGATCTCGATTGCATTCCAGCTTAACCGCGAGAGGAGCACGTAATGAATAACTATTCCTCAAAATCGGCTTGAAGCGCAGTTTTTTTTTTTATTGGATGTGAAATATCACATTTAAAACCGAAATATTATTTCTGTTTGCTTTTGCGGCACTTTACTTTTTTCTCTAAGTGTAAGGGCGCACCTAAATGAGTCTTGCTTTAGAACGTCCGACCCGTCTGGCCACACTGGCCCTCAATCGTCTGCGTTTACGAGTTTGCATTGCGAGGTGGGCGACCTTTTTATGTTTAGCAGCTTCATTTTGTTGCAAAGTTCTCACTGAAGTAGCTAAATAGTGCCCTGCAGAAACGAACCACGACGGAGTCTCACGGTTACGCCAGTCGCGCGATCGAAAGGGATGGACGACGACGAAGATAAAGGGTGCTGGGCGGGAGAGTCGGGCGACTCGTCTACAACCTCGAAAAAGAGCTCACAGTGGTCCATCGCGTTCCGGTTCGTAGCAGACACTGTTTTCCACGTGCCGCCGCTGCTACCTGCTAGCTAGAGTATGCGTTCATCACTGTTGTATTATTCATTCAAATTTGTGTTCACAATCATTTCATAATTTGATACTTATTATATTCAATTTGTTATAATGCATTAAACAATATATTTTTATATATCTGTGATATTATTTTAAGTTCGTGGGTGCGAGGCTACTCCCTGTAGCTGTTAAGGGAGCTTGGCGAGCTCCGTTTAATACAGGACCTCCCTTAGCTAAAGGTACACTCTAAGAAAAAAGGTGGCGAAAAAGGAGGGAATTTCCAAGTTCCTCCTTGTGACGATCGAGTCTCTCCTTTTCATCGATTTTACGTGGTGCGCCCTCTATCGGTCATTGGAGAGGGAGGAAATTCTCTCCATCGCGTTCCGCTCGTAGACGGGGCGGCTATTAGCCCCGTGCGCGACCGAAAGCGTCGCTGTGGTCGGCCTTCCACGATTGGCCGAACGCTGACTATGACGTCGGAAAGGGGATTTTCATCGACGGAAATAAGAGGAATGAAAGAACTTTAATTTTGACGGTGTTGGCAGTGTTCCTTTAAGAGCGCAATGATTTCAAGCTTCCACCATGCTAATAACAAACACCATCTAACTTGTTGTTTGCAAGGTAATGACGTCACAAAGGGGAACCACAGGAGGGCGCCACCAAAACTTCTCGCCGCTAATAACGGGACGGCAAAGCTAATTGCTCAACTTTTTTTACTTTCGCCAAGAAATAGATGCATTTCGAACCCGGTTTCGAACTAATCTGCAAAACTTTGCAGCAATAATAAATAATCAACGCTGTCCGGTCGCCGAATCCAAATCCAAATCCAGTGGACAGGAGCGGACCGCAGTTCGGCTTGTTTACGGTGCTGTGTCGTGTCGCTTAGCTGCATCGCTTTGCTTGTCCGGCCTTTTTCCTGTCACCGCCGACTGAAAAAGGACATCTAGCTGTCGCAGATAAGTGACGAAGGTGCGTAGGCCTTCTATACAAGCCGGCCAGGCACGGATCACTGCATGAAACGAGGTTGCACAAGTCTTTCGCTGCGCATATGTTGGTGGTACCCACGTCGCTGAGAGAAAACTACTCACAAAAAAGGCAAGTGCTTTCTTTTTTATGCACGCAATTACGTCGTTGCCTCTGGCAGCTCTATTTATAGCAATGTGGAACAATTTTAGTAACGGCAGTCTCTTAGTTTGATTGCCTGTGGTGTGGACCCATCGGCCGATTGGGACATTCCCCGTTGCAAGTTTTGCGTTGGGCGAAGCTTACACCGGCCGTAGCTATGTTCGAAAACGTTGATAACTACGGTCGGGTAACTCTTGCTTTTTGCTTGTACCCTGCCATGGACGCTACGAGCGTGTTCCCGACCCGCTGAAGTGTGCCTCGACATCTTGAATTTTCAGGAAATCGCCTGAAATTCAAAGAGAGTTTTCGAGCCTTTGCCGACGGCTGCTTATCTTCTGCACGAGAAAAAAATATAATGTTTTGTTCATGTATGACGCGTTTTAAATTCCTTATGCGATAGCGGTTGATCATATTCCTCACAAATCTACACCGTAAACTTAAAGGGATTGTCCGGTGAAAACCGGAAGTTCTTTAGATTTCGTGATGGTTACCTGGTGGGAGCCTAATGGTTAACATAGGTCATTTTTATTCCATTAAACGACACCCCAATTTAGTGTAATCAACGACGGATAATTGAACGAAACTCCATGCCGAATTTCGCAAGTATCAACGGCTGCACTCCCATGCCTGACGTGACGTCACACCAGTCTTGCAATTGTCATATCCTTTGCCTCATTCCTCCGTGGGAACACAGTGCTCCCGACGCACCGCAGCATTCCATTTTACTCGCCACTGTAAATGTCGCGGAGAAGTGTGGAGCGTGACAACCGCACAACGAAAATACCCTTTCAATCTAAAAAAAAAAAGAAAAAAAAAATCTAGCGCAGCAGCGAGGGTGAACCACGTCGTACCGCTCACGCGGAGGACAAAATTTGAAGTGCACTTCAGTTCGGCGCGTTCTTTGCCTGATGTTACCTCAGAAACTCCGCTTCCCTGAAGGTGGAAGAGGAAAACGCCGTTTATGCACGCTTGGGTTAAAATACAATTACTCCTCCAGGGAAGCACACAAAATTCAGATTTGTCGTGGAAGATGCTACTGCAGCCATTGACAATGAGGTCTAAATGTTTTCATGAATACGAAATTTGACCGGATAATCCCTTTAATAAAACCGCCGTCGCACTGGGATCACTGCCTTTCGTCGTAGATGTAAAAAAGCATGTTTACGTGTCAGGGCCCTCGGAAGCCGCATTGCAAAGGGTATTTGCAATTTCATTTGCACAGAAAACACCCATATCCACTTCACACCTGCTGTAGCTGTGACGTGGGCCTGTCTGAGCTAAATCCTTTGATTTTGTTTTAGCACATTCAGATCATAAAGCTTTATTATAAAGGGTATATGCTACTAAAGGAAATGCAGCTGTTGAAAACATCTGAACAATCGACACGGATAGAAGAAGAATTGGGGTCTATGTACCCTACTGCACCACAACTTGGCACTGGACGGTGTTGGCATCTCAACGCCCTTGCAGCAGATTTTGACCTTCTGATATTTAGCCGTTGTGTACTTACTGACTTGGGCGCCAATCCATCCGCATTCAGGCTTGGTGTAACCATGACGACTGCTCAGTTATCGTCATGTATGGAAATGAGCAGACTGGGACCAAAACTAATGGCGAATTCCACTCGTAGATTTGAAGCGCTTTCCAAAATCCGCGAGGGAGGAAACCTTCCGCTCGTGGGACCCGCTCCGAATCAATGAGGCGAAGATGAGCTCACATTTTTGGAGCAATCTCCCCCACCCCCCTCCCTCCCTCCCCCCCGCGTCCTCCTCGGCCGTTCGAAATGCCCGCTGCTCGAACTTGTCTAGCCGTCCAACGCCTCAGCCAACTGATCTTTCCGACGACCACTGACAACTGTCATTGCTTAGCTGCAGAAATAACACGCGACACAGCATGTCTGAAATTATACATACCACGGCGCCCATGTCACAAATAACGAGGAAGACGTCCGCGTTCGGCACCGTCA
>JABSTQ010008659.1:0-20715 GCA_013358835.2 Ixodes persulcatus | reverse complement strand
GACCTGACGGGCTTTTTGACTTCAGCTCGTAGGTTCTCGAAAAAGTCAAATACGTTTAATATTTACTGTAGTATTTTTTTTTTTCAACTGGATGAAATTATATTCGTAAAATGTGTGACCCTTGTCGTAGTAAGCAGAGCTGAAAAAGACAACATCAGAAACATATATGCACAAAGATATAATAAAAACTGAATTTGAATGCTTAAAAAATCAAAGCCGCGCTTTCATGCCGGACAGTGTTGAGTAAATAGAGCTAGGTATAATAAATATAAAAGCAAACCAACTAAAAAAAAAAGCGTATAAAAGGCGCGTCTTTTTCGGCCACTTGGCCAAGGTGCAAAATGAGTCAAAGGGAAACAAACCAAAAGATAAAGCATCCCCTCCCGAGGGTCGCAGCGCCTTGGTGTCTGGTGACCGAGCGGCGGAGCGGCGGAGGACGGCGCCGGCTCTTTTTCAAGCGCACATGAACGCCGACGGTGGCGACTCGCGCCTCCGCGCACAACACCGGCGTCAACGCACCAACTGCGGTGACAGCACAAACTACTGTAAACGACTTAATTTTCGCGGGCTCAAATTTTCGCGAATCGGGCCAAAGCTGAAAATTCGAAATTATTCGCGGGTTCTAATTTTCACGAATCGAGTGTAGCTTCCGTAGCGTTCACATATTGCCCGAATTGTTCGCGGGACGTAATTTTCGCGATTTGTAGGGGATTCGCGAAATTCGCGAAAATTGGGTCCTCGCGAAAATTTTGTCGTTTACAGTATTTTTGAGTTCGAGTGAGGACCTAACATTAGTTATGCAAAATTATCGATAAATTGACTATCGATACAAGCGATAGTTTAGCGATAGTCGACTATCAACAGTTTTACTATGGTCGACTGTTGATAGTCGCTATGAATAGTAATATCGATAGTTTTAGAGCGCAGCTCTTAGGCGCCCGTTTCCGGCTTGAGCGGCGTCGGCGTCGCCGTCGGCGTAACCGCGCAGTGCATTATGGGACGCGTGACGTCACTGATGACGTCATCGGCATCCGCATCGTCATCGTCATCATCACTGATGACGTCATCGTCACGTAACCCCCCTGAGGTCACGTGACCCCCTCTCCCCCCCCCAGGTCACGTGACCCCCCCAGTACCCTTCCCTCCTCCTCCTCAAGAGCTGCGCTCTAATTCGGCGTTACAGGGAGTTGTAAACGGCTTTCATTTTTTTCGATAGTCAACTATCGATAGTACTATTTATTGTTTTACGATAGTCGACTATTGATAGCACTTTCAAAAGTTTTTTTTTTTTGATAATGTGACTTAGATACTATTTCAGAAGTATACTCTTGATATAGTTTTTCGAAAGTACTATCGATAGTTCTTCAGAAGTATACTGTTGATAGTTTTTCGAAAGTGCTCTCGATAGCTTTCCAGAAGTGCACTGTTGATAGTTTCTCGATGATTTACTGTCATTATTTTTACAACCGTATTTGTATCGCTTTTCTATAGTTTTTTTTTATTGTTCCTTGATAAGCCTGCTGAAGGCTCTTGTCGTGAATTCTTATGAGCTATGGAATATTTCCTGGGATGCCTTTGGCAACCCAGGAAATATTTGACATTTTCAATTACTATTACCAACGTTACTCAAATCTATTATAAATGGTACAGTATCAATAGTTTTCAATAATCGAGTGCCGATAGCACGCAATCGATATTTCTGCGGTAGTCGACCATCGATAGTGTCATCGATTATTTTAACGGCACTCGGCTCCAGATGTATTCATAGTTTGTTTATGCATATGTACCGACAGTCAACCAACGGTCGCATACTATTGATTGTTTTATAACAGTACAGGGTTTCAACAGATTGTGTTCGCACTCCGATAACGATAGGATGCGGGCGCAAACACAGTTGTCGGTTGTCGATGTAGCGCGTATCGCTATCAGAGCTGCAGAAATATCTGCTGAAAAATATTCAAATCCACCTGTTCACAGACTGCACTGAGGTGAAGTCCCTATATGATATTCACTGCTAACAAAAAGCACATCGAGGGGCTTTACACCGAGGCTCTTAAGCGTCTTGTCGGTCCGCCAACGAAACAGCGCCGCGCACGCCATCAAGAATACTTGCACGGCCCTACAAAGAGACGACGGGACCGCCGTAACGATACGATGGATCCTGGGACACGATGGGCACCCCGGCAACGAGCAGACCCACGAGCTGGCGAGCGAGGCTTCACAACACCGCTCCCGGCACGGGGACCCAACGTGGCTGACACCCTTCCAAAGACACCGAGGAGCGCAGGAGCAGCCGCCAACGAAAACGGCAGGGCCTGCTTCCTACAATCATACCTTGGCAAACCTCACTCATGAGGGCACTCACTCACCCTCACTCACCCTCATCCTCACAGGTAAGGTGAAGGTGAGCGAGTGTCTGAACCAGGAAAATTCATGAGTGTGAGGGTGAGTGAGGGCCGTGAGGGCTGTGAAGGCCGTGAGTGCGTGAGGGCGGTGAGTGCGTGAGGGGCGTGTGGGGTGTGAGGGCAATGAGTGCGTGAGGGGCGTGAGGGGCGTGAGGGGTTTGAGGGCCATGAGTGCGTGAGGGCCGTGAGGGCGGTGAGGGGCGTGAGGGGTGTGAGGGCAATGAGTGCGTGAGGGGCGTGAGGGGCGTGAGGGCCGTGAGGGCGGTGAGGGGCGTGAGGGGTGTGAGGGCAATGAGCGCGTGAGGGGCATGAGGGTCGTGAGGGCCATGAGTGCGTGAGGGGTGTGAGGGCTGTGAGGGCGGTGAGTGCGTGAGGGGCGTGAGGGCCATGAGTGCGTGAGGGGCGTGAGGGCTGTGAGGACCGTGAGGGGTGTGAGGGCCGTGAGGGCGGTGAGTGCGTGAGGGGCGTGAGGGTGAGTGAAGGGCTGAAGGTGAGTGAGGGGCTGACGTGAGTGTGGCTGTGAGGGTGAGGGTGAGTGAGGGCGACCTAAAATGCCGACCTCTGCCTGCAACTATAGACCTTTCCAATGTTTACAAAATCACAGTCCAGCGTGCGATCTTCACAGTCCAGCACGTGCGTGTTCGTCGCTTCGGAAAGCGAGCAAAGCACGCGCCATACGCACGAACACTCAAAATGGCACCGGGCACACGCTCTTTCTTATGTTGTACCGCTGCGAAGGCTAGAAGCGCGAGCTCATAGCGGTGGCAGCTGCCCTTGGTGCACGAGAGCTTGTGCCGCCGAGGTGTGCCATAGAGCAAGGAGCTCGCGCGTGTAGCCTTTCCTGCGGTACAACACAAGGTGAAACAGAGTATAGGAAGTATTCACTGGCGGCCATATCTGTGTGCGCTAATGCCGAGCACGTGCTGATGGCGAGCTTCCACAGTTCTTTTGCAACGTGCATTCCACACCGTCAAAATGGCCGGTCTTAGCAGCCTATTAATGGGGAGAGAGGGCTCTCGCTCTAGCAACGTCCACAGTGCTAAGGAGAGGACAAGACCGGAAGCCGCGTACCCCGCGGCGCGTCATGCGCACGTGACCCGGAAAACATTGTATGAGTTGAGCGGCATCCCCAAACGCCATCTTAATTGGCCGGAAGTCCAAAAATCGTTTCATGGGTCCTTTAAAGAGACAATGAAGACGATTTTATTTATTTTTTTAGAGCGCAGCTCTTAGGCGCCCGTTTCCGGCTTGAGCGGCGTCGGCGTCGCCGTCGGCGTCGGCGTAACCGCGCGGTGCATGATGGGTAAATTTCCCCGCTAAATTTAGCCGAAAATGTTCCCCGCTAAATTTAGCGGAAAAGTTTTCCCGCTAAATTTACCGGAAAAATTTTCCCCGCTAAATCTAGCGGAAAATTTTCTCCGCCCCCCGCCCCCCCCCCCGAGGTCACGTGACCCCCCCCCCCCCCCGTGCCTTCCCCTCCTCCTCAAGAGCTGCGCTCTAATTCGGCGTTACAGGGAGTTGTAAACGGCTTTCAATTTTTAAATGGTGTTTTTAGTAGGGGTGTGCGAATAGTAATTTTTGAAACCGAATCGAATACGAATCGAATAATTGTGGGACCGAATCGAATACGAATACGAATCGAATAATTTTCGAATAGTTTCCGAATAGTAAGTAGACAGCTATTAAAGAAGAGCAAAGAGATTATAAATTTATTTTTATTGATCCAAAACGTTTCCTAAACTTTTTGTAAAAACGCGCCTAGACGATAATAACTAGAGTTCAACGATATATATATAAATAGAAACAAAAGCTAATAAAATATTAGAATGCTAAACATAATATCACGGTTCACGCGGATTCTGAACATAAAATCACAGTTCGCTTGAGCCTGGTACATCCTGAAGCATTGTACTTAGCAGGAACTCTACATTCTCTTTTTATTCCTTGTTGAAGCAGATGTCCTTGAATTGAGGATCAAGGAAGGCGGCAAGGGCGTGATGTGCCTGTGTGCTTACGTCCAGGAACCTTGTTTTCATTAATCTGAGATTCTGGGGAAACGCATTGTCTAGTTCCACTCGCGCCCTCAAAACGTAACATCTTCACACACTAAACAAGTGGAACAAAAATGGAAAGTGTTGGGAAAGACTCGACAGAAGCAGCTGTTGTGGCTTCAATTGGTTGCATGGCAGCGGCCGAAAAACTTCCACACTCTACTGTGCTTTCTCTTCGAACAACTTCCTGCTTCTACCACTTCTACTTCGCTCACACAGAGTGGCGGTACCGTTGCAAACAGCGGCCTCTAAATGCTGAACCGCATGTAAGTGATTTAGCGAGCGACGAGACGAGCGACAGCGACGAGGGCCAGCAGCGAACGACGGTGATTTCTCACTGTCGCTCGTCGCGTCGCTCGGTGTTTGAATTTCTAAGATACGTCCTCATCGCCTCGGTCGCTTGCGCACGCCACTTTCATGCGGTTGGCCTCATCGCGCGACTGACCGAGCGACTGCGAAGAGGGTCGACGTTGACTGGCTCGTCTCTCGGCAAATCGCTTACATGCGGGCAGGGGCGGATTTAGAGGGGGGGGGGGGGTCCGGATGTCCTGACCCCCCTCTTGATTTCTGCATGTGTAAAATTTAGGGCGTGAAACAAGGGAGAGGGGGAGGGGTTTCCTAAACAAATGGTACGCTGACCAACACCTGACCCCCCCCCCCCCCCCTCAGGAAATTCCTGCATCCGCCCCTGCATGCGGGTTATACTTAACGGAGTGGTCCCTAATGGAGGCAACAGCAACTCATGTATAAAGAGGAACTGCTGCTGCCCATGATGACAATCATTGTCTAGGAGAAAGTGCGTATTGCCATCTTGCGGGCATGAATGGCAGGAGTGCCGGCGCGTTGTCGGAGGCCTGTGAAGGGAATCTCGCGGCGCGACACCGTAACGACTATTCGGAAATTATTCGAAAAATATTCGAAACTTTTAAAAATTATTATTCGATTCGATTAACGAATCGAATAGGGTAATATTCGATTCGTTATTCGAAAATGGCGAATATTCGCACACCCCTAGTTTTTAGGCTTCTTGGGAACCTAGCATGCTGCCCAATTTTATGTACACATTTGTGACGCGTATTTCTGTGCCTCCGAAAGAACTGAAGAACCGAAACTGAACTATCCCCATTCTCATTTCTGGGCCTCCGAAAACGGAGGTGACGTAGGAGTGACGTCAAGTGTGAATAGTCCGTATCGGTAGTATTTAGGAGATCGAGATTCTGGTTACCGCGGTGGGTTATAGCAGCGCGGTGGCGCGGTCGTTTCGTCGAATCTGTCAACATGGACGACAATGCCGCTCTCGCGAGCAAGTCTGGGGCTTCCGTTAAGTGACTTAACACCAACGGAACGGCAGGACGTGTGTGGCGGCCTCCGCCATCACCCGACGGAGACCGCCCAGTTGGCGACGAGCGGCCCGCAGGCTCCGAGCAGGAAAGCAGTGAATAATATTCGCGCGGGCGAGATGAAAGCGGCGCGTTGCCGAAGGACAGGGACGCGGGGGTGATGCCGAGAGAATGAGGGAGCGACCCGGCCGTTCCGGGAACCGGTTCCTCCGCGGGAGACGCTCCCCAAGAAGGAGAAAATAAACAGCACCATTTTTGGTTTTCACCAAAGTCGGACGTCCTCTCTTTTCGTCGTCAAAGAACACGAACAGCAAGCCACACGTGAAAACTAGCTTCGCCCGAACGAATACTGGTCTTCAGTCGATCGTTAGAACAGCCATCTAGAGCGCACAAGTTTGGCATGACTACCATTTTGCAGAATCCTTCCGAGGACCGTGTTCCCAAAGTAAACACGACACCGACATCTGAAACCAAAACCAAACGTCTCCCGCGAGTTCTTTTTTATTTTGTTTTGTTTGCTCATAGTTGCTCGTTGCCCGTTTCGCGTCCAGCGTCCATAAAAAAATATGCTGTTTTATTTACGGTTTAGTAATCATTGCCGGTCCGATTTATACTTTTCATGGCTGTTCAAGCGGAAATTAGAACAGTCTTCCTAAAAATTGCGAACCAAAACGTGACCGAGGGCACGTCTCTCGTTTCGACCAATC
Organism: Ixodes persulcatus; assembly: GCA_013358835.2. NCBI lineage: Eukaryota > Metazoa > Arthropoda > Arachnida > Ixodida > Ixodidae > Ixodes > Ixodes persulcatus. Next base: position 14,212 of record JABSTQ010008659.1, on the reverse strand, counting down.
GCTGACGCGTCTCTTGCGACGTCGCGCTTCTTGGACCCGCAACGGTCACGTGAGCTCCGCTTCTCCGCAACTCTCGGGGCGTCGCCCCAGTCTGTCTGTTTCAGGGTGAAGACGTCCATTGTTGCCCTGAATGTGCCAGCGCGTGACGCTCTCGCGCACTCGGTGCGTGACTTGGGCGGTAAAATGGCGTCTATGCATTAGCCAAAGCTACGCGCTCAAGCTAAGTGACACCGGATTGCGCGCACTTCAAAATGCATTAAAAAAATGATTGGGCGAAAAAATGGCTCAGATGTCACCACTCAAGAAAAAGCGCGCGTGTGTATGAAGGCACTCTATCCCGGTACGATTATTACCGCGACTGTTTAATAGATTTGCGCTAGAGTTCCTGTATAGGCTCCCTAGGGAAGCCAGAGTTGCGCGTTCATCCCCGTAGCGCCGTCTTTCCTGCATGGCACGTTGATCGAGCTCCTCATGTGACTGAATTCGGCGAACAGTAGCACCGCGCGTTCGAGGCGCGCGGCGCGCTCAAAAGCTGGGGAACGTTCGGCGGGGCGCGCGCAACGTCTACTTTCCTGCACGGCACTTGATCCGGCTCATCACGTGAACGCGCGGCGGCCGCCATGCTCTTCCTCGTGTGAGCAAGCACGTGGAATTCCAGGCCTCCCAAGGCTATCTTCACGTGCATGCTGCACGTGCTTGCACGGATGGGGAACCAGCCGGGACGCCACGCTTGCAAACGTCTATACAGGAACTCTAATTTGCGCTGTACACAAGCGCCGCTTTCGGCGAAATTTGGGCAACGTGGCCTGAGACGTGCCTGGAACCCAGTTCAATTGCCAAAAAAAATATCCGAAATTGCCTTCATTGTTCTTTTGAGAAATTTATGTTTTTTTCCGAAAGTGGCATTTCCGTTCATCCCTCTTGCTTTTTGATGCACGAGTCTTTTAAGTGAGCTGTGCCCGTGAACCTTTGGTCAACCCTAAGCGCGCGTGAACAAACGGGGGCTCAGAGATTGAATCGCAATGACGCACAAAGGTTTCTCCATATATATATATATATATATATATATATATATATATATATATATATATATATATATATATATATATATATATATATGTGTGTGTGTGTAACGCTTCTGCAGCACAAGCTCCCGCCTAAGCTAAGAGCTCGCGTCCTTCGTTTTCGGAAACAAATTTTGAGATAAAGAACATAAGGGAACAGTACAGCAATGACCCAAAGAGGTATTTCCTTTCAACATTTTAGCGTGTAGAGACCCGTATGCAAAGAACTGACTTCTATATAGGTTGGGTTCTAGGTCTCTGAGCTCTTTATTTTGGCAAAGTCAGGAAACTGTGTTGTCAATAATCAACTCAGCTTTCATCCATTGGCATTATTCTGCCAAACTATACATAAGAGAGATCACTGGTCTAAGTGCACAAATAAAATTCATATTCTTAATGCTTCAAACGGGTTCTCGCTCGTCCACATGGGGACAACGATTTCCGGGTCTTTTTGGTCCCTGGGCTGCTCTGTCACCCTTTTCGTTATTTGTTGGGTCAATATACCTCTACCTAAGGTTTCTGGATGAAACTCACGCTTGGTGTTGCTTTCAAGTACCACCAAGAATTGTTCTAAGAACGCGCAAGACACTTGTCACGAGTGAGTGCTCAACCGCTAGTGGCTTCTACGGACCGCCCATTTCAGTGCATCACTGCGATTTGCTCCCAAGGGCAACCCGATGCGTGCGCCTCATCCAGGAATGCATTTGACGCTACTTGCAAGCACAAACGGCTCTAGGGGCTTTAAAGGAGCGATGCAACAATTTTTGTACTTTGCGCAAACACTGCTTAGAACGGATCCCTGACGTTAATGATCTATAAAACACGCATTTGTTATTCACCCCACGCAGTAGAAGTCCCAGAAAAAAATTAAAGAAAAACGAGCAGCGTTCACCCCCTCAACTCGCAGCCAGGACAAGCGGCCACGCGATCTGGAGCCGATCATATGCCGCCAATGTTGATCATAGCCACGTGCTGGGGTTGGCAAAGCACAGGGCACGCGCTGAGTTCCAGACAATGTTATGGCTCGGCTATTGTCGTCGTTGCAGCGATTGGACACGGGCCACTACCCGAATGCTTCTCGAGCCAGTAATTATCACGAGCCCAAATCGAGTGCCCACGCAATGCTTGGGTCCAATCTATGAACCGCATTCGAATATCGTCATATGGGTGTACTGCGATCCCCGCGTTACGTCATCAAATTTTTCAAAGGAGAGATTGAATGAAAATGTTCGCTTTTGGGCTTGAAATTACACCGCAACAAAGGAGTTTCTTGGCTAGTGGCGTTGCGTGCGAGTATCCTTGAGCCCCACTAGTGCCAGTAAGCTGGTGTAAAGTGAAAAACATTCCAATTGAATATCGTTGCACAGCTCCTTTAAGGCTCATTCACATTGCCCCATTTTCTATCGTAAAGGTACGTTACGAAATATTACTTTGAAGTCACCGGGACCTCTGTGCTTCATATTAAGCGAGGCTGTCAGTTCAAGGAGAAAGGACACGCGACATTCGGGACACGAATGTTTCGGTGAATTATAAGCAACGTAACTTAACGTAAGAAAATGGGGCAGTGTGAACGAGCCTTTACAGGTGGTGTCGGCTTTACGTCCTCTTAAAAAGCTCCTCGATATGTTTGCGTTTGTCTTGTAAATAGCGTCCAATGCGAAAGTGCACGAGGACCGTGTCCCGAGCGGCCCTCGGAAGCAAATGGCCGCGCAGCACTGAAATGAGCGGCCCTGGAGCCACTAAATGAGCTGCGCTTAAAAGGCCTCTGACACGCCAAAAAAAAAAAAAATTTTTTTTTCATGCTAAACGTTGCAATGGCATATCAGGACATTACAAAAAAATTGTTTCACTATAGAGTTCCGTAGTTTTTTTATAAAAAATAGAAATACGAGGCCCAATTCAAAGTTCCCGCCGTGCACTGTGACGTAACAGTGTACCGCAAGGTGTCGGGGCGGTCAGAAAGGAGGCATCGAGCTACGTCACTAATAGTGGGTTAACCGGAAGTCGCGTGAGTTTCACTCCTCGTGCTCTCCGCGACCGCGCCTAAGACTTTTTTTTTTCGTTTTATTATTCTGGTCTTCGTACGAGCGATCGTAGAAAACGAAGTTTCAGTTCCACTAGCTCTTTATCCCTGCACCGTTGGTTAGTTTGCGTGCTGTAAAATTTGAGGACGAAGAGTCAGTGGATCGACGTGATGGAGGTCAATGATGAAAGCGTTGCGAGTACAAGCCAGTGTACGAGTGCATGCCGTCAGTCCGATGATACAGGGCTATACTGGGCGCAAAACAAGCTATCAAGTTTTGAAAAAAAAAAAATTTAGAACGCTTGCAGAAATTAGGATTGCTAGCATAAGACACGCCCGATCGCATTGCTGAAGGTTGAGACACCGAGGTCGTTGAATCATCGGATACTCTCCAGGCTGTAGATGCCTGCCGTCTAAAGAATACGAACTCTTGAGTGTACCAAGTACAAGTAAACGTCGAGCACAAAGTACGTATTTTGTCTAGAACATGATTAGAACTTGTTTACTGGGTGCTCATGCGGCCGATGTATGTCTCTCAGAAATGCATGCAGTGTGATCTCTTCTTCAGTTGCTGAAATACCGGGACAGTCCCTCACACAGCACCTTCTAGGCATTGTAGTAGATCACGTCAATTCACTGACTCCGCTTCTTCTACATTTACAGCAACATTAAGCGATGAAAAGCAAATAAAAGAAACCTTGTCTGCTTGGATCGCTCGTGGAGGTGCGGAGAATAACAAAAATATTTTAAAAAATATTACACGCGCTCGCGGTAAGCACGAGGAGGGATACAACTCACGTGACTTCCGGCGATGCCTCCCTTCTGACCGCCCCGACACCTTGCGGTACACTGTTACGTCACAGTGCACGGCGGGAACTTTGAATTGGGCCTCGTATTTCTATTTTTTATAAAAAAACTACGCAACTCTATAGTGAAACAATTTTTTTGTAATGTCCTGATATGCCATTGCAACGTTTAGCATGAAAAAAAAAATTTTTTTTGGCGTGTCAGAGGCCCTTTAAGGCCCGTTCACACGATGCATTTTTCTCGCGCATCTAGTGTCGCGAAATGTAGTTTCGCGAAATGGTTGCGCCGTCTGAACGAGTCCAAAAAGGACGCGCGTCCTTTTTGGACTCGTTCGGACGGCGCAACCATTTCGCGAAACTACATTTCGCGACACTAGATGCACGAGAAAAATGCATCGTGTGAACGGGCCTTTAGAGTATCGGCACCTTATTCCCCGACATCGTTGTGGGCGCGCCATTTTGGTGCTTGTGCAGAGCAGACGCAACTGCCGACCGTCATGATTCAAAAGTGTGACTTCCTCAGCATTACATTTGGTGTTAGGAAGCTCATGTAATATTGCTTTGCTTTGTCGCAAACTGTTTAAACATTTTTGGAGGACGGAAAAGCGTTTCCTGTGATTTCAGATAACGCTTCAGATAACTGGCAAGCGTAGCTAATTTAAAGGGGTCATGAAACGAATTTTGGGCTGGGATAAATGATTTTAATTTGGGACTTTACTAATCGCATATCGTTTAGTTGGCCAAAAGAATTAGGGTAGAAAGTCAATAGCCAGCTTTTCGGTACGAGCATTTGAAAATATAGCGGACTATTTGGTACCTTCTTTCTTTCGAAAGCTCTCCGCCTTTTCACTATGATGCATCCACGCGGTTCCCAAAGCGCGTCAGCGGTGCCAAACTGACGTCAGCCCAGCCCAGCTCACGCGCATTGGACACGAGAACTGCGTCACTCGGACGTATGCGCTCGTCAACAATCAATCCGTCGACGAATATTCGGATTCGCGTTCGTGGCCAATGAGTGCCCTGACGGAACTTTTTGTCACCGGGGAATGACAAGTTCTATGGTGTGCATAAACAGCACTGTGGAAGCTATACTCCGTTTCATACTTAGCGTGCAACGCTGTCAAAGCTACTGGCGCGAGCGCGTGGCTTCATCTATGGTTTTGTTTGCGCGAGAACTCGTGCAAATGATCAAAAAGATCAAGCCCCATGCTCGCGCCAGTAGCTTCGACAGCGTTGCACGCTAATAGCGAATTCGGGTGGTCATTTCCCGGCAAAATATTTTGCCATATCTCCGGCAAGGGCGTTCGCGTGGTCAAAGGCTGGCGAGTGCGCGCCGTTCGGGTGGCGCTTCTCAGGCGGTCGCCGGCAATTTACCGGCACAATTTTCGCCCGAGCTTCAAGAGGTCGGGCAGCTTGTCTGCCAGACTGTATCCGGTGTCGTCATATCCGAATCGGGAAAGGGAACCAAACGAAACAATGCTCGCCGATAGCGGGTTCGAGTAGAAAACGAAGCCATTGAGACAGACACCCCTCTGTGGTCCGAGAAAAGACAGCAATAACAACGGAGATGAAGATAAAATATTTTAAAGGGAGCTTGCGTAAGATCAGTTAGCTATGGGGCACAGCGTGTTACTATAAACCAACACACTGTTTACAAACAAGCCCGCTTTGCCCACAACAGGTGTGGGCACTGCGCATGCGCAGAAGCCAAATTTGGGAGGAATGAAGCATTAGCGCATGCGCAGTACCTACAGCAGCGCCACCGCGGTCGTATGACGTCAGCAAGTTGAGTTGGTCTATACCGCTGTAAAAAAAAAAAATGTATTGATAGGCAGCTCGAGACTTGAACGCGCCTTCCTATTTTAAAGACTGGGCCAAATAAAAATGCTGAGGATTCCAGAAAAAAAGGTAATAACAAGAAAATGAAATATAAACAGCGACGCTGGTGAGCTTTCTGGGATTCTTGTGAGATCTCAACAGTTCATCGGGAATCTAAACAAAATATATTAAAATTTCTTTACCCACATCTCAGAGTCCGAATATATGTTGCTGATGCCTACAGCGTGCGTATTGTATCATAAAATAATCGAGGAAGAAGTTAACAAAGTTCACGCTCGACCCAGGCAAACGAAAACGCCAGTTGACGGCGCTTTGTGTTCGGGTGGAGAGGGTCACGTGGTGCGCCGCTGGCGCGGTTTTGGTTGCCTCTGCCGCCGGCGTGGGCTCGCCGGTGATTGACCACCCGAATTCGCCATTAGTATGAAACGGAGTATAGGAGTCATCGCACCGGTGCCGAAGAATGTCACGGCGACGTGATTTCACAATTCGCATTTGAGTTGAGGATTAAAGCTAAGGAGGAAGAAGTAGGAAAATCGTTTCATGACCCCTTTTAGGGCTCATTCGCACTGGAAGCGGATCCGCGTTCGCAAAGTGGTTGCGAACGCGGTTGTATAAGGATTCAGTACAATTGCACGCGCATTTGATGACATCAAATGCGCGTGCAATTGTACTAGATCTTTATACAACCGCGTTCGCAACCGCTTCGCGAACGCGGATCCGCTTCCAGTGTGAATGGGGGGTCAGGCTTGTTCACACGATGCATTTTTCTCGCGCATCTAGTGTCGCGAAATATAGTTTCGCGAAATGGTTGCGCCGTCTGAACGAGTCCGAAAAGGACGCGCGCATCTAAAAAAAGTTGCGCGCACACCTCGCTTCTGGAGCGAGCTTTTGCTGAAACTTTGCCGAGTCCTGTCAATCACTCTGAGGGCGCCGCCAATGGCCGCTCAGAAACGCTCTCACGTGGCCTTTGAGGGGGGAGCGAGCTGTTTGAGAAGACTACTTCACTGCCGGTGTTGTAGCCGAGCCAAATCCAAAAAAACCGAAACCACGAACGATGGATACTGACGGCGCTTCCGCAAGCACGTCAAGCACCACTGAAGGAAGAGTGAGTAGCATATCGTAAAAAAATCCAGCGATGGACGAAGACAATTAGCGGGAGTTGGCGAGATTAGAATAGTGCTCATAGCGTTGTTGTCGCGACGATACCGCTGGATAATACCCTTGTTACACGGGCGCACTTAACGGCAGTTACGCTGAGCCACAGTTAGCGCACAATACTTGCGGACAACATTCTGCGGCTATGCAGTCAAAGCTATGGGCGAACGTGCGCTTGAGCATCTTGAGCACCCATCAAAGCAGTGCACGCGCGCTCTTCACTTTTTCTGAAATAGCTGTCTAAAAGTATAGTGCGGTAACCGTGGTGCAACGTAACAGTAGTTAAAGCTGAGTTAAGTAAGGTTAAGGGTGCCCGTCTAACAGGGTATAAGAGACCATCGAGTAAACTGAAACCAAGTTTGCTTTGTTTACAAGCGAACGTGAAACCATGTGCGCTCTCTGAAACAGTTGGCACAGTAAACTCGGGGCAGACATGGGCGCCGAGAAGTAACCAGATTGGGCACGTAGCGTTTCTATGAATACCATGTGCATTGATAGGAGCTTTGGCAATGAATTGGCTGCGTACGGGCTCGGCGCCGGCACATGTCCTGCACGTACAGGTTGCCGCCTCAATCGGCTCTGCGCACATGCGAGATCGCTCCAAGTAGTGCAGTATGTGAGGAACAAAAATTAAAGTGAATTGACTGCATAAAATGCGCAAAGCAGGTCCCCAGATAAATAGCGATCTGATTCGGAGCGCCACATTATGGTCAACACCGAAACTATTTTCGCGAGTCTAAAGGCTGAACTCCATGGAACGAATTATGTGACGAATAACTGGCGAACGCCGCCCGACGGCACGCTCGCTTTGCGCGCGACGTAGCAGCCACTGTGTTGATTCCACGCGCAGAGCAAACGCCGCCGGGCAAAATTCGTCGGTTATTCGCAGCATATTCGTCCCATGGAGTTCAGCCTTAAAGGCTTGTTCACACGATGCATTTTTCTCGCGCATCTAGTGTCGCGAAATGTAGTTTCGCGAAATGGTTGCGCCGTCTGAACGAGTTCGAAAAGGACGCGCGCATCTAAAAAAAGTTGCGCGTACGCCTCGCTTTTGGAGCGAGCTTTTGCTGAAACTTTGCCGAGTCCTGTCAATCACTCTGAGGGCGCCGCCAATGGCCGCTCAGAAACGCTCTCACGTAGCCTTTGAGGGGGGAGCGAGCTGTTTGAGAAGACCACTTCACTGCCGGTGTTGTAGCCGAGCCAAATCCGAAAAAACCGAAACCACGAACGGTGGATACTGCCGGCGCTTCCGCAAGCACGTCAAGCACCACTGAAGGAAAAGTGAGTAGCATATCGGAAAAAAAATTCAGCGATGGACGAAGACAATTAGCGGGAGTTGGCGAGATTAGAATAGTGCTCATAGCGTTGTTGTCGCGACGATACCACTGGATAATACCCCTGTTACACGGTCACCCTTAACCGTGGTTAACGCTTTAACTGCTGTTACGTGGCACCACAGTTACCGCACTATTCTCTCAGACAGCTATTTCAGAAGAAGTGAAGAGCGCGCGTGCACTGCTTTGATGGGTGCTCAAAATGCTCAAGCGCACGTTCGCCCATAGCTTTGACTGCATAGCCGCAGAATGTTGTCCGCAAGTATTGTGCGCTAACTGTGGCTTAGCGTAACTGCAGTTAAGTGCGCCCACTGAAACCAAGTTTGCTTTGTTTACATTCGAACGTGAAACCATTTGCGCTCTCTGAAACAGTGCACAATAAAATCGGGGCAAACATGGGCGCCGAGAAGTAACCAGATTGGGCACGTAGCGTTTCTATGAATACCATGTGCATTGATAATGATTGATTGGCAATGAATTGGTTGCGTACGGGCTCGGCGCCGGCACATGTCCTGCACGTACAGGTTGCCGCCTCAATCGGCTTTGCGCACATGCGAGATCGCTCCAAGTATTGAATTGAATTGACTGCATAAAATGCGCAAAGCAGGTCCCCAGATAAATAGCGATCTGATTCGGAGCGCCACATTATGGTCCAACACCGAAACCATTTTCGCGAGTCAAAACGTCATCGTTGTTGCACGTGAAGCGGTACGTGTGAACGAGCACATTTCGCGAAACTTGAGTGTCGCGAAACTGTTGCGCGCCTAAAAGATGCATCGTGTGAACAGACCTTTAAGGCTTGTTCACACGATGCATTTTTCTCGCGCATCTAGTGTCGCGAAATGTAGTTTCGCGAAATGGTTGCGCCGTCTGAACGAGTCCGAAAAGGACGCGCGCATCTAAAAAAAGTTGCGCGCACACCTCGCTTTTGGAGCGAGCTTTTGCTGAAACTTTGTCGAGTCCTGTCAATCACTCTGAGGGCACCGCCAATGGCCGCTCAGAAACGCTCTCACGTGGCCTTTGAGGGGGGAGCGAGCTGTTTGAGAAGACCGCTTCACTGCCGGTGTTGTAGCCGAGCCAAATCCGAAAAAACCGAAACCACGAACGATGGATACTGCCGGCGCTTCCGCAAGCACGTCAAGCACCACTGAAGGAAAAGTGAGTAGCATATCGGAAAAAAAATTCAGCGATGGACGAAGACAATTAGCGGGAGTTGGCGAGATTAGAATAGTGCTCATAGCGTTGTTGTCGAGACGATACCGCTGGATAAGAGACCATCGAGTAAACTGAAAGCAAGTTTGCTTTGTTTACAAGCGAACGTGAAACCATGTGCGCTCTCTGAAACAGTTGGCACAATAAAATCGGGGCAGACATGGGCGCCGAGAAGTAACCAGATTGGGCACGTAGCGTTTCTATGAATACCATGTGCATTGATTGGAGACGACGACGACGACGATCACAGGAGGCTGTGCCGGGTGACCGCGGTGCTAGGTTCTGGCCCTGAACATGAATGCATGGGGGGTGGAAGCCGTCTACCTCGACTGGGCCACCCCCCTGGAGCCGCTGCCTTCACCGAAGCGAGCGACCGCACCGTCATGCGCCAGGACTTCGCCCTAAAAAATGTATATCGTACGGCCCGCCGATGGTCGCCTTGGCTCTTTGGCCTGCTCGCCTAGGCTGTCACCGGACCTCCAGGACTCACGCGGCGGTTCGGAGGAGCGGGTCGTACTCATCATGCATGGCGTCTTGGTCACCGCCGTGCCGCCAGGACTTTCCCAGCCCCAACGCACGGTGGGGCCTGCGGACGCCACCCAGGAGAGCTTGCCAGGACACTTCTGCCAGCTGTACGGGGGACCGGCCCAGCGAGCAGCCCACTGGGAAGCACTGGGCCCTCATCGCCCGCAACATCGGCCCGCGCCCTCACCCGCGGGCTTTATTTCACATCGTCAGCACCTCTCTGTCATCTATACGTCGTCGACTTCCCCTTGTACATATCATATCATAATCATCATCACTAGACGTGGCACCGCGGGCCTCCATGGTACGGGCTGTCGCCGTTCCGCGGTGCCACGGCTCTCTTGAGCCAATAAAGATTATAATAATAATAATAATTATTATTATTATTATTATTATTATTATTATTATTATTATTTGGCAATGAATCGGCTTTGTACGGGCTCGGCGCCGGCACATGTCCTGCACGTACAGGTTGCCGCCTCAATCGGCTTTGCGCACATGCGAGATCGCTCCAAGTAGTGCAGTATGTGAGAAAAAAAAATTAAAGTAAATTGACTGCATAAAATGCGCAAAACAGGTCCCCAGATAAATAGCGATCTGATTCGGAGCGCCACATTATGGTCAACACCGGAACTATTTTCGCGAGTCTAAACGTCATCGTTGTTGCACGTGAAGCGGTACGTGTGAACGAGCACATTTCGCGAAACTTGAGTGTCGCGAAACTGTTGCGCGCCTAAAAGATGCATCGTGTGAACAGACCTTAAGCGGCCCTTGGAAGCGAAGGCGGGGGAGCACCCGCTAGTGGCACGTGTTTTGCGCGTTTCCGCAACAATGGTTGGCGGTACTTGAAAGCGGGAATTCGATTAAGGTGCAACCCCACCTTGGTTAGTGTGATTCTGAACCAACAGATGGCGGTAGGATCGCCTTCCAGACCTTTACATCAATGCGAGAAACCATGTGTGGTGGCGCTTTGATACAGTGGGGTATTTTTCGATATCCTGAAGTTGACATCCCTGGTCCGTCCCTTGTTTTTCTCTGCGCGAGCTTTCTTTGGAACGCGCATAGCTGCGCCAGTTCTCGGGCAAGGGGGCCAGTTGCATATGCTCCGAGCTCACGTCTCCAACAAATGGAGTCAGAACAAACACGAAAATCGTCCTGAGCCAAATGGCAAGACACATGCACAAAAAAAAAAACAAAAAAAAACGACGCGTTGAAAGATATAAAATTTCCATTGCGCCGTTAGCACCCCACGGGTATTTCGGAGGCCAATTACACATATATCAATGTGATCAAATTTATATGACGGGTTGGTCCTTTTGTCGTTCATGTGCACGTTTGGCTCTTTCTGGATTTCCAGGAAAACGTGATGACGGGATAGACTAAGGTTTCCGAAATTCTAGCTTGAGGAATTGAATGCCTCAAAAATCAAAAGAAGTTAACTATTCTTGGGGAGTCAGGTGTCTTATTTTGGTAGCTGGGTGTTTATTTTGACCAAAACCACGAGACTGGAAAACACAAAGAAACAATGACACTCGAGTTTAGATATTGAGTTTGGTAAACCCAAAGTAGGACTGGTGCGGGAGTCATAATAAAAGAATGACAAGGATAAAAATTAACTCGCACCAATAAATGATAAGAATTAATTTTAATACGAGTTCAGTGATAAATGCAATGACCGGCCAGGCAAAGATTCTTGGTCTGTGGCTAGCTTTTACACATAGTACCAGTCTTTATTTGGTGATTTATGCGCGCAAGTAGTGGTGTGCAAAATTGAAAAATATGCAAATGGGTAGAGTTTGGCGTTGTATAAAATATAGTGTAAGAACGCACATGGTACGCTGATTTAGACTGAAGCAGCGCTACATTTTACATGTAGCGTTGAACTTACAGAAAGTTAAGGGTGCATCAAATGCTAAAGCGTGTACACATATACTGTTCAGGCCGTAATGTTTGTATGTTTATAGTACTTTATTACCCTCAGATTTGGCGTAAGTTCTATCATGCTTGCTTACAACGGAAAGAAGGAAACATTCTAACTTTGGGTTGATAAAAAACCTCCACCTGCTAACAGCTACCAATCATCTAGGCGCTAATTATGAATATTCACTGCATGCCAATGGCTGCGTGCTTAGAACCAGTTTCAATCGCAGTTGTTCTTGACAATCGCAGTTGTTCTTGACAAACAACATTGTTTACTCACGCAAGCGCTCACGTGTGACGTTTATGATATTGTGTATTGATTGTGGCACACGTGGCAAGTAGTATAGGTTTTTTCGCAGTCCGCGAAATAGATTGCTCCTGGGTTAACTTGGAGTCACGGCTTGTGGTTTGGACGCCGCGGGACCCGGGGAGGCAGGGAGCCAGCCTTTGCATAATTGCAATGTAGCGCAAAGACAACACCGGAATGCATAACTACATTGTAATTATGCAAAACCAACTATCCCAACAGCTCATTTTGAACCAGCCTTTTGGGGGAAAGCGCCTTATTCGGTTTCCAAGGCTTGCTTGAACCAGCTCCAGCACCCAACTGCCCATCTCGTCTATCCTTCCTTCCGTCGTCACCTCGACTTTTTCGGCGCACCGCATACCGCGGGTAACAAAAGAATAACAATCACAAAGCCCGATTGCCCATAGACGACGGCACTGAATCCGCTGCCACATGCATGCCCCATGCATAACACGCCCCCTTTCCCTTTATATTTCTTTTCCAATTAAAATATAATTCGTGTTTCCTTTTACGCTCGTAGCATCAATAACCAAAAGAAAACGAACTGCGCGCGCATTCTCATCCATTCGGCATGAATGATCACAAGAAAGACTGAAAAACCTACTGCTTGAGAACATCTAACGTACATTAACTATAAACCAAACTCCACCCCACTACAGCCTTGAAAAGGCATCAGCAGGGATTTTTCTCGTCCCTTTTACGTACCGTACATTCAGGTTAAAGTTTTGCAACGCAAGCACCCAGCGAGTCAGCCTCGCACTACTTGGTGCTGTTGACGCCAAATACTGCAAAGGTTTGTGGTCGGTGCGAATTGCCACAGTTGATGAAGGGGGAGGTTTTTATTCACGTACCTTCAGTGTCTCTATTTGTGAAGTACGAGGTCCGCTGACGACGACAGAACGGCGGCAGTAACAACTTACTTGCAGTTACTAAGATGTAAAGTCCTTACAAGACGTCCGTGCTTGAAAGGACGACATGTAGTGGGCGATATCATGCCAAAGACCAGGAGCCACACTCCATTCTCACATGAGTGTCGCACGTACGATCGAAGATGGTAGCATTATGAATTGTAATTTTATAAAAACTTTAATACTCTGATTAGCAAAAAAAGAGTAGTTTAGAAGTGCTCATATACCACACACATCAAACAAAGTGCCGATAAAACGGTCAAAAATCGCGAGCAGTAGCTTCTTTTTAAATGTAAATATACTTGAAAACACTGATACGCAAATACATGTAAGCTTGCGCAAATAAAAACATGGCTGCCACTAGATACGTTCTTTTTTTAATGTGTCTTGGGATGGTCTGCTTAGCGCCCTACACCACCGATACACTGAAATATCTCATGAAGTAGCATCAAATTACGTCACAGAAGCCGGCGTGTGATCTTCTCGCAGTGGTGCTTGCCCGAAGGAGTAGCGGTGATAATGATGAGCGAACGCGAGTTTATTATGTCAGCGTCTAGACTCTGTGGCTACAGAAGTTCCCGTGAACTCTCATGCTGCATAAAGCGACCTCTTCCAGAACATACCTCTTTGACACCAACCTCCGCTGCTGCGCCACGTGACAGGGAACATTATGACACCCCCTTGACGTAATTAGGATAAATTGGGGGAATCACAGTTGAAGACGCAGTATACACATCAGTCGGAGACGCAGTCTCTATTACGCACCAGTTGCAGTTGGGCTGCAGCGGAGGCTACGATCCAATGGATTCAATGAAGGAAAGCCAAAAGTACATCGTCACGGCGATCATCGCCTTTGAGTGTCTGCTATCATCGACTAATCTAATGACACGAATAGGTGAGCGGCGTTTGGCAACTTCCGGTTCTTTAGGAAATTTTGTTTCACTGTTGACAGACGACGACAATGAGCTGCAAGCCTGTGCAAGCGTAATTCTGAAACCTCCAGACTGTAGTTTTTAGAACCATGCTTGGTACAGCTTGCAGAACACCGCCGTCGTTTTCAACAGCTAAACAAAATTTCCTAAAGAACCGGAAGTTGCCAAAACGCCGCTCACCTATTGA
>JABSTQ010008658.1:0-35091 GCA_013358835.2 Ixodes persulcatus | reverse complement strand
CGATCTCAGAGTCACTTTACGCGAGCTTTGTCCCCGATCCCCCTTGCTGTTTGGATGGGCCCCGGCCCCGAACAGGGTGGCGATCGCAAGTCACTTTCGGCGAGCTGTCCGATCAACCCCTTGAGGCTTCGTATGGCCCCGCCCTCGAATAGAGGCGGCGATCTCAAGTCACTTTTGGCGAGCTGTCCGATCCCCTTGTTGTTCTATGGCCCCCGCCCCGACGAGGAGGCGGCGATCTCAAGTCACGTTCGGCGAGCTGTCCGATCCCCCTGTTGTTCTATGGGCCCCGGCCCCGAAGAGAGGCGGCGATCTCAAGGTCACTTTCGGCAAGCTGTTCGATTCCCTGGGTGTTCTATGGGCCCCGGCCCGAACAAGGCGGCGATCTCAGAGTCACTTTACGCGAGCTTTGTCCCCGATCCCCCTTGCTGTTTGGATGGGCCCCGGCCCCGAACAGAGGTCTGAGATCTTCAAGTCACTTTGGCGAGCTAGTCCGATCCCCCTGTTGTTCTATGGGCCCGGCCCGAAAGAGGCGGCGATTCAAGTCACTTTGGCGAGCTGTCGATCCCCATTGGTTCTATGGGCCCGGCCGAAACAGAGGCGGCGATCTCAAGTCACTTTCGGCGCGCTGTTCGATCCCTCTGTTGTTCTATGGGCCCCAGCCACGAACAGATGGCGGCGATCTCAAGTCACTTTCGGTGAGCTGTCCATCCCTTGTGTTCCATGGGCCCGGCCTCGAACAGAGGCGGCGATCTCAGTCACTTTCGGCGAGCTGTCCGATCCCTGTTGTTATATGGGCCCCGGCCGAACGAGGCGGCGGATCTCAATCACTTTCCGGTCGAGCTTTGTCCGATCCCCTTTGTTCTATGGGCCCGGCCACGAACAGAGGCGGCGATCTCAAGTCACTTTCGGCGAGCTGTCCTATCCCCCTAGTTTATGGGCCACGCCCCAAACAGAGGCGGCGATCTCAAGTCACTTTCGGCGAGCTGTCCGATCCCCCTTGTGTTCTATGGGCCCCGGCCTCGAATAGAGGCGGCGATCTCAAGTCACTTCGGCGAGCTGTCCCGATTCCCTGTGTGTTCTATGGGCCCCGGCCCCGAACAGAGGCGGCGATCTCAGTCACTTTCGGCGAGCTGTCCGATCCCCCTTGTTGTTCTATGGGCCCCGGCCCTCGAACCACGAGGCGGCGATCTCAAGTCACTTTCGGCGAGCTGTCCGATCCCCCTTGTGTTCTATGGGCCCCGGCCTCGAATAGAGGCGGCGATCTCAAGTCACTTTCGGCGAGCTGTCCGATCCCCTTGTTGTTCTATGGGCCCCGGCCCCGAACAGAGGCGGCGATCTCAAGTCAACTTTCGGCGAGCTGTCCGATCCCCCTTGTTGGTTCTATGGGCCCCGGCCCGAACAGAGGCGGCGATCTCAAGTCACTTTCGGCGAAGCTGTCCGATCCCCCTGTTGTTCTATGGGCCCCGGCCCCGAACCGAGGCGGCGATCGTCAAGTCACTTTCGGCGAGCTGTCCGATCCCCCTTGTGTCTATGGGGCCCCGGCCCCGAACAGAGGCGGCGATCTCAAGTCACTTTCGGCGAGCTGTCCGATCCCCCTTGTTGTTCTATGGGCCCCGGCCCCGAAACAGAGGCGGCGATCTCAAGTCACTTTCGGCGAGCTGTCCGATCCCCCTTGTTGTTCTATGGGCCCCGGCCCCGATACAGAGGCGGCGATCTCAAGTCACTTTCGGCGAGCTGTCCGATCCCCCTTGTTCTATGGGCCCCGGCCCCGAAGAGAGGCGGCGATCTCAAGGTCACTTTCGGCGAGCTGTCCGATTCCCCCTTGTTTCTATGGGCCCGCCCCGAACAGAGGCGGCGATCTCAAGTCACTTTCGGGCGAGCTGTCCGATCCCCCTTGTTGTCTATGGGCCCCGGCCCCGTAACAGAGGCGGCGATCTCAGTCACTTTCGGCGAGCTGTCCGATCCCCTCCTGTGTTGTTCTATGGGCCCCGACCTCGAACAGAAGGCGGCGATCTCAAGTCACCTTTCGGCGAGCTGTCCCGATCCCCCTTGTTGTTCTATGGGCCCCGGCCTCGAACAGAGGCGGCGATCTCAAGTCACTTTCGGCGAGCTGTCCGATCCCCCTTGTTGTGGGTTCTATGGGCCCGGCCCGAACAGAGGCGGCGATCTCAGTCACTTTCGGGCGACTGTCCGATCCCCCTTGGTTCTATGGGCCCCGGCCCCAAACAGAGCGGGGATCTCAAGTCACTTTCGGCGAGCTGTCCGATCCCCCTTGTTGTTCTATGGGCCCCGGCCCCGAACAGAGGCGGCGATCTCAAGTCACTTTCGGCGAGCTGTCCGATCCCCCTTGTTGTTCTATGGGCCCCGGCCCCGAACAGAGGCGGCGATCTCAAGTCACTTTCGGCGAGCTGTCCGATCCCCCTGTTGTTCTATGGGCCCCGGCCCCGAACCGAGGCGGCGATCTCAAGTCACTTTCGGCGAGCTGTCCGATCCCCCTTGTTGTTCTATGGGCCCCGGCCCCGAACAGAGGCGGCGATCTCAAGTCACTTTCGGCGAGCTGTCCGATCCCCCTTGTTGTTCTATGGGCACCGGCCTCGAATAGAGGCGGCGATCTCAAGTCACTTTTGGCGAGCTGTCCGATCCCCCTTGTTGTTCTATGGGCCCCGGCCCCATACAGAGGCGGCGATCTCAAGTCACGTTCGGCGAGCTGTCCGATCCCCCTTGTTCTATGGGCCCCGGCCCCGAAGAGAGGCGGCGATCTCAAGTCACTTTCGGCGAGCTGTTCGATTCCCTGTGTTGTTCTATGGGCCCCGGCCCCGAACAGAGGCGGCGATCTCAAGTCACTTTCGGCGAGCTGTCCGATCCCCCTTGTTGTTCTATGGGCCCCGACCTCGAACAGAGGCGGCGATCTCAAGTCACTTTCGGCGAGCTGTCCGATCCTCCTTGTTGTTCTATGGGCCCCGGCCTCGAATAGAGGCGGCGATCTCAAGTCACTTTCGGCGAGCTGTCCGATCCCCCTTGTTGTTTGTTCTATGGGCCCCGGCCCCGAACAGAGGCGGCGATCTCAAGTCACTTTCGGCGAGCTGTCCGATCCCCCTTGTGGTTCTATGGGCCCCGGCCCCGAACAGAGGCGGCGATCTCAAGTCACTTTCGGCGAGCTGTCCGATCCCCCTTGTTCTATGGGCCCCGGCCCCAAACCGAGGCGGCGATCTCAAGTCACTTTCGGCGAGCTGTCCGATCCCCCTATTGTTCTATGGGCCCCGGCCCCGAACAGAGGCGGCGATCTCAAGTCACTTTCGGCGAGCTGTCCGATCCCCCTTGTTCTATGGGCCCCGGCCCCAAACCGAGGCGGCGATCTCAAGTCACTTTCGGCGAGCTGTCCGATCCCCCTTGTTGTTCTACGGGTCCCGGCCCCGAACAGAGGCGGCGATCTCAAGTCACTTTCGGCGAGCTGTCCGATCCCCCTTGTTGTTCTATGGGCCCCGGCCCCAAACAGAGGCGGCGATCTCAAGTCACTTTCGGCGAGCTGTCCGATCCCCCTTGTTCTATGGGCCCCGGCCCCAAACCGAGGCGGCGATCTCAAGTCACTTTCGGCGAGCTGTCCGATCCCCCTGTTGTTCTATGGGCCCCGGCCCCGAACAGAGGCGGCGATGACAAGTCACTTTCGGCGAGCTGTCCGATCCCCCTTGTTCTATGGGCCCCGGCCCCGAACAGAGGCGGCGATCTCAAGTCACTTTCGGCGAGCTGTCCGATCCCCCTTGTTGTGCTATGGGCCCCGGCCCCGAACAGAGGCGGCGATCTCAAGTCACTTTTGGTGAGCTGACCGATTCCCTGTGTTGTTCTATGGGCCCCGGCCCCGAACAGACTCGGCGATCTCAAGTCACTTTCGGCGAGCTGTCCGATCCCCCTTGTTGTTCTATGGGCCCCGGCCTCGAACAGAGGCGGCGATCTCAAGTCACTTTCAGCGAGCTGTCCGATCCTCCTTGTTCTATGGGCCCCGGCCCCAAACCGAGGCGGCGATCTCAAGTCACTTTCGGCGAGCTGCCCGATCCCCCTTGTTGTTCTATGGGCCCCGGCCCCGAACAGAGGCGGCGATCTCAAGTAACTTTCGGCGAGCTGTCCGATCCCCCTTGTTGTTCTATGGGCCCCGGCCCGGAACAGAGGCGGCGATCTCAAGTCACTTTCGGCAAGCTGTCTGATCCCCCTTGTTGTTCTATGGACCCCGGCCCCGAACAGAGGCGGCGATCTCAAGTCACTTTCGGCGAGCTGTCCGATCCCCCTTGTTGTTCTATGGGCCCCGGCCCGGAACAGAGGCGGCGATCTCAAGTCACTTTCGGCAAGCTGTCCGATCCCCCTTGTTGTTCTATGGGCCCCGGCCCCGAACAGAGGCGGCGATCTCAAGTCACTTTCGGCGAGCTGTCCGATCCCCCTTGTTGTTTTATGGGCCCCGGCCCCGAACAGAGGCGGCGATCTTAAGTCACTTTCGGCGAGCTGTCCGGTCCCCCTTGTTGTTCTATGGGCCCCGGCCCCAGCAGAGGCGGCGATTTCAGTGACATCCGCGTACCCGCTCGCGTCTTGGGAGCTACGGCTCCGAACGACGTGACGAATTCTTTGATAGCCACAAGGGCCACACATAGCCCCATTCCTCACGTTTGAAAACGGAGATCAGTGCGGCTGTAATCGTTTCTAAACCAATATTTGGCTTTCTCGAGCCTCCTCAGATGTCAACCGCCGAGATGGCGGAGCTGCAGCAAACGGTGGCGGGCATCGCTACTTCGGTAGCGGCGCTCACCACCCGCCTCCCTCCCTTGGTCACGGAGGGGGTCGAACTCCAAAACAGTGAACGGAGTAACACGCCTGACCCGGACCCTTTGGGGCCCGCTGAGGAGCCCCACTCTTGGCTGGGCAGACCGAGAGAGGGCCGACCCCGGGAGGTGGACCCTGTCGTCCTGGACTTCCTCCAGGGGCACTGGGGATCCGAGGGGCGCGCTGAGCGGTGCAGTGCAGCTCTGACGAGCGTTCCGCGACCACTGCTGCCCTTTGCCACGGTGCCGGAGGTAAATCCGGAGATAAAGGTCCTGGCGAAGGAGAGGAGCCTCCACCCAGAGGGTGGCTCGCAAGGGCCCGCAAAGGTTACGGCGTGGGACCAGGCGCTTGGAGAGGGCCAAGACACAGTGGCTGCGGCTATGAGTCCACTAGTAGGCCTCTTGGAGATCGGCCTCTCTGAGGAGGTCATCGACAGGAGGACGGTGGCAGAGCACTTGGGGGCAGCTACCGCCCATCTGGGGCGGCTCTTTGCGTCGCTCTCCCGGGAGCGCCGGGAGGGGGTCATCGCACGAGTCGCCCCAAACCTCCGCCAGATGGAGGCCCATGACGGTGGGGATGAAGGATCCCCCTTGCTATTCAGAGAGGGCTTCCTGGGGCAGCTCCGAACGAGGAACGAGACCATCAAGGTTCTCCGGGAAGCCCGCCAACCGCCCCTCCCGCTGCGGAGCCAGCAGCAAAAAGGCCCCGCAGTTCGGCTGCCCCGGGGACCAGCGCCCAGAGCCGGAGTGGGTGCCAGCAGCCCTTTCTTAGGGGGCCGCCTTCCCGAGGCTACACGACGGGGGCCTACCTTCCCCAAGGACATCAAGGCAAGTGTAAACCTGCACCTCTTAGCCCTACCGCCCGCGGGCCGACTGGCGCATTGCCGCGAAGCGTGGAGGTTACTCACCCGCGATGCATGGGTCCTTCAGACAATACAGGGGTACAGGCTGGAGTTCACAGAGGTACCAGCGATACAAGGGTCGCACAGTGTGTCGACCCGAGAGCAGTCAAATCAGGTCCTGGAGGCAGTGTCCGAGCTGGGGCCCTAATCTGAACACTTGGCGAAAAAGACGGTGAGAAATCCGGCGGCTCTGATTGGCAGGCGCCAAGGTCAAGTGCGGAGTTGGCCAATCACGGCCGCCAGATTTCTCGCCGACTTTTTCGCCAAGTGTCCAGATTAGGGCCCCTGGTCAAAAAAAGGAGCAGTCTCTCGGGTACCGCCCTCCGAAGTGAAGTTCCTCTCCCCCTTTTTCGTAGTACCAAAGAAGGACAACAAGGTGCGCCGAATCCTAGATCTCAGACAACTAAACGAGTCGGTGGAACACAACCACTTTAAGATGGAGGGGTGGTACTTGGTGAGAGATCTTATCCAGCAGGGAGACACAATGATACGAATCGACCTGAAGGACGCATATCTGTCTGTCCCAATCTGCCACCAGGACCGTCCCTGGCTCGGCTTTCGGGAGGGGGACAGGGTCTATCGCTGGAACGTACTAACATTTGGCCTCAGAATGGCACCGAGAGTTTTCACAGAACTACTGAAACCAGTCGCGGTCTATCTCCGGTCCAAGGGACTTCGCATCGTCATGTTCTTGGACGACATCCCCGTCATTGACCAATCCCCCTCCCCAATGGCAAACCAGGGACGTCTAATCATGAAACTCCTACAAAACCTGGTTTTTTGTCATAAACTTGGAGAAGTCAGTACTAACACCAGCGCTGGACTTGTTGTTTCTGGGACTCTCAATAGACTCGAGACGATTGACGCTCGAGCTCCCAGGAGAGAAACTCGCCAACCTGTTGGGCCAACTACAACAGAGGTTAGAGCAACCGGGGATCACGGCCCGCCAGGTTGCAAGCTTGGCGGGACAACTGAATGCATGCCTAATGGTGCTGCCGGAGGGTTCCTTTTATATCAGGAACCTTCAAACAGATTTGAGACGAGCCCTACAGAGAGGCACGTACACGACCACTCTTACACTATCCAGGGACACGCGGCAAGACTTAGCGTGTGGGATTCGAGCACTCAGGAAGACCCCAAAGGGCCAGATCAAGACACCCCCAGTAGTGCAGACGATACAGTCGGACAGCTCGTTGAAGGGGTGGGGAGCATGCTCGGAGGGATGAACAATTAGGCATCACTGGACACCACTCCAATCCACTTGGCACATCAATGCCCTGGAGCTGATGGCAGCCTTCCTGGCCCCGCAGGCGCTGGCAAAGAATGTGTCTCGGGGCTCCATACTTCTCAAGCTAGACAACACAGCAGCAGTAGCGGCCATCAACAGGAGGGGCAGCCCCTGCTCTCCCCAACCCTCCAGGATAGCCCACGATCTATGGTCGTGGTGCTGGGCGAGGGGAATATCAGTCAGGGCGCAACATATTCCGGGGCACATGAACACGGGTGCAGACCAAGCGTCCAGGAGAGTGATGGATGCCAGCAGTTGGAAACTGTGCCCGCTGATATTCAGCAGGGTCAACTGTCTGTGGGGCCCCGTGCACACGGACCTTTTCACTGACTTCTCCAACCACCAGGTGAGGCACTACTACAGCTGGAAGCCGGACCCTCGGGCGGCAGCAGTGGATGCTCTCAGCCAGGACTGGACGGGTCAGGGTCTCTATGCCTTCCCACCGTTCAGTCTTGTGAGCAGATGCATTCTCAAGTTGCGGACCTCCAACAGTCCGCTCATTCGAGTAGCTCCGGTCTAGCCATCTCAGCCATGGTACGCCTCGCTGCTGCACCACTCGTACGAGGAACCACGTCTTCTTCCCCATTCACACGACCTACTGCGCAGCCACGAAGGGCAGGTACATCCAATGCTCAGCACAAGGAGCCTGACACTAGCAGCATGGAGACTAACCAACTCCAGCAAACACAAAGCCAACTTTTGGAGCAGGCTGCACACCTCATCGAGGCATCATGGAGGCGGGGAACACAGCTCACCTACACCTCTTGCTGGCGCAGGTGGGAACGCTGGTGCCATTCAAGGACTGTTCATCCCTTTTCTCCCACTCTAGCACAGGTGCTCAACTTCCTCGCTAGCCTCTTTAAGGAGGGCCTGGCATATCGCACTATAGGATGTTACCGCTCTGCCTTGTCTCAAATCTTGCAGAACTTAGACGGTTGCCCTCTAGGGGAACACCCAGCAGTGGTGCGTCTGATAAAGGGAGTGTTTAATTCTTACCCCCCAAGCCCCGATACCCCCCAACTTGGAAGGTGGAGACGGTGACAACCCTCCTGCAGTCGTGGGGTCAAAACAAGGACCTAAGCCTCAAAACGCTTTCTAGCAAACTAGCTATGCTGTTAGCCCTTGCCTCAGCAGGCAGGACGTCAGACTTGTGCCTGCTTTCAACATGCCACACTCGGAAGCAATCGACGGGTTGGGAGCTCGCGCTCAGTGTCCTCAGAAAGACTTCCGGGGCATCTAAACCCATTCCCACCATCTTCTTCCCAGCATTTGAAGAGGTTCGGGAACTGTGTTCAGTGGAATGCTTGCAGGTGTACCTCGAACGGACTGCAGGACTCAGAGGCGTCCACACACAGCTTCTGCTCACTACGCAAAAGCCTTTCCGCCCAGCAGCGCGGGACACAGTAGCTCACTGAATAAAACACACACTAACACTTGCTGGCATTGACACGTCGGTTTTCAAAGCACACTCAACGCAAGGAGCGGCCGCCTCCAAAGCCGTGGAGGTCGGTGTACCACTTGCTGACATCTTAGCAGCAGCTGGCTGGTCCTCCGAGGTGACATTTAACCGCTTTTACCGACGGCAATCAGATACCCGGCACATTTTGGAACCCAGGTGCTGAGAACACATGCCAAAGCTTTAAACAAGCAGTTGTGAACTTGATAATAAGTGCGACAGAGGCTGAAGTATAATTACCAGTTCTGACGAATGGTACTTACCTGAAGTTACTGCGGGAATTATACGAAGCCTATGGAAGCTCTTACTATCAAGTTCACACTCCCACCACATCCCTGCCCATTTTCGGGGTGAATCATCACATTCTCTTCCCTGTCGCAGGTCGAGGTGGCTCAATATGGCACCGGAGGTAGCGCGAGAGCTCCAACCAGGTGCAACCACCCGAACGTAAAATAAAAACGTTCTGAGTGCACAAACGCCTATGCTCTCTCTTTTAGGGGCGAAGCTCCTTAGGGGCTAGCCATGTCCGTCCGCCGTCCGTTGTCCGCCGTAGGCCGGCGTCGGGTGCTCGTGCTTCTGCTCGTGAGATCACGTGCTCACGAGCACGTGAGCACATGCTCACGTGCTCGTGTAGGGCAAAAAAAAAATTGGAAAAAAAATATGAAAAAAATTATGAAAAAAGAAAAAGAAGAAAAAAAAGAGTAGGGGGTTCTGATATGCCATCTCAAGCATCACACATCCTCGGCCCCGGCTTGGGCCAGATTGGCGCGAGCTAGAGCCAGTTTGGCTCTAGCCTGGCCCAAGCTTGCGCCAAACTGGCCCAAGTATGAGTCGGAGAAGTGTGCTGCTAGGGATCCCATCTGCCTGCTTAAAAAAAGAAAAAGAAGAAAACCACACATTATCCTACTGACATGAATGAAAAGGCTCGGCATGCTGCGGCTCGGCGTCTACGCAGACAAGCACCACCAGAGCTTCGCCCCAAGCAACATCATTCACCACGTGGAGATTTTCTTAAATTTTTTTGGGGGCCCCGCCATCTCAATGCAGCCGCAAGCTGTGCTGTAACCACTAACTCGGAAAGATGAAGTCGGAAGGGGAGAATATTTCCCTAAGGGGGAGCGCCTATAGTGCCACCTAGTTTTTTTTTATTTACAAAATAGCTTTGAAACGTTGACGTCAGTTCCGGTATTTAAGGAAAAAGCAGTTGTGAACCTGA
Organism: Ixodes persulcatus; assembly: GCA_013358835.2. Taxonomy (NCBI): domain Eukaryota; kingdom Metazoa; phylum Arthropoda; class Arachnida; order Ixodida; family Ixodidae; genus Ixodes; species Ixodes persulcatus. The sequence continues at coordinate 25,424 of JABSTQ010008658.1, read as the reverse complement.
TAGTAAGTGCTTCCATAGGCTTCGTGTAATTTCCGCTTTAACTTCAGGTCAGTACCATTCGTCAGAACTGGTAATTTCACAGTTCTGTGCGTTTGATCGAAATATGTTTTGAATTTTGTGTGTTCTGATTTGCGGAGGGTGAACGCGTAAAGCGCGAGACACATGGACGGCAGAAACGTCCGATCCGCCGTCCGATCCACATTTTATCCGACAGTCCACACGCGACAGTTTGAGACACACGCTTCCGACCTTGCATGCGACACGACGATCCGTTCAGCTCCGCCCAGGAGATCCAAGCTCTCCAGCGGAGGTCCGCGTTGTAGTTCTCTGGTCCCATATCGACGGTTCAGCTCGCACGAGCGAAGTTAGGAGCTTGTTCTCGCTAGCGCGTGCATTCTTTGCTGGGGCCATCTTTCTCGGATGGGTCAGCGGACGCGTCCGGCTTCCCGTTGCCCAGATCACTGTCGTTTTCGTCCCGCCAGACCCATTACGTCATCATGACGTTCGCGCAAACTGTGCTCTTATTGGCTGGACGCTTCCGACAGTCCGTCCGCAACACCTCCTAGAAGAGAAGGCCGTAGCACTCTTCTCGTGACGTCGCGAAGAAAGGCCATCGGGGGCGCGCGTCGAAGCGAAGGCAACGCGCGTGGATCGACCGTCGTAACGCGCTTTTAGTCACATACGCGTGTCTTATGAACTAAAATGAAAGCTGCACATAACAAGGGGCCTCGAAAACATTTTATTACACGGGCAAAATATTACACCGCTGAATAATCGCTATGAAATGGTACGAGGTAGGCGTATGAGAGAAAACATTGAGTCACGCAATTATTGCTGTAGGAATGCATATTTTACACAGATATATTTCGACGAAATGGCGAGACACGTAGTGATTTGACACAGCAAAACAGATCACGGTTAAAAATCAGGTAGACGTAGCCAACGCGGACACGGCTAGACAAGGGTCACTTACGATCATGTAAGCGATGTTATCGCGTGCAGTCACTAAATTCTTGCATCGTACCCCGGCCACATGGCAAAAGTAATCTGATTTCGATCGAATGACATTATCGGGTTGACAAATCGATCTGGCGACGCTCGTATAATCACTCAAAATCGCGAGCTGATTAAGTCCCATATCATTTAATGAAAATATATTAACTTCTCCGTGTGGCAGGGGTAGTAAACTTACTATTTACAGTCAACTAATTTACTTCTCCATATGGGCCCGAGCTGCCTTAGAACAAAATATAACTTATTTTTGTATACAAGAATACTATTACCTTAATGCACTTAAGATTCAAGTATAAACGCGGTAAAGGCGATAAAATAACATTAGTATAAATAAACAGATAAGCACAAAAAACGCACTTTGTATAATCACACGAACTTGTTGTTTACCTTCCAGTGAAAACCGGATTTTTTCGGTCGCGCACCAGTCACCTAGCTGTGTTTGGAGACTTGTGTTTGTCCTTTGTCCCTCTTGTTCCCCTTCGCCATGAATTAGTTTCGTCATTCTTGTCCAGCTCGCTTGCGCTTTTGAATTTAATTGCATTATAATTATAGAATATTACCACGCATATTTACAAACGTCGACGCAACCGCACACGGATAACGAAGAACAACATGGCATTCTATCACGAAAAACAAAAACAAAAAAACAACCCGACTGCAGCACTTTACTCGCGTCCCACATGACCAAGAAAGCCCGCAAATAAGTTGTTTCTCACCTGTAGATCGTATTCATACGTCCCACAATATCTACCACGAAAACATTTGAACACATCGATAGACCTCTCTCTATCGATCATCGACAAGTGTCATCGTTGGCTAATTGCCTCACATGTCACTCAAACCGTAGCAGAACTTGTTCCGCGAATCCACGTAAATACCGTAGTATCAAGCGAACACAAAAAAACTTCCCGAGACTGCGGTGACGACCAAGAAACGGTGGCAAGAAGGATCAAAAGACCCCCCCCCCCCCCCCCCACACACACACACACAACCACGAGCCAGGGGGATGAAGCATAGAGTTATAATAATGTACGCTAGAGATTCAACTGGCGCTAGCACTGATCAGTGGGCGCTAGTGTCTATGCGACTTCCATGACGCAAATTGAAGCAGACATCAACCAGCCTACGTTTGCGGTGCTCCTGTACATTCATATGGGGAAACGCGCGTGCATTTTGTCTCTTCGGCGGATAATAACACGGAACGCTTTGGTTATTTGGGTCGTACCTAATAGTATCTACCATGATTAACATTGTAAAAATCTAATTGCTTTAGTTAGCGCATTTTTCTTCATCAGTGAACGATGTCTAACTTCACTATATTCGAATCCCAAACATGTGTTCCGCAGCAGGTGTGTAAAAACAAGCGACGATTCAAAGCAAAATAACAATCGAAAGGAATATAGCTGAGTTCAAGGCACGCCAGCATCCCGGTGACGCTTATATATTCATTATATGCCAGTCCTGTCACAATATGAAAATGACCCCGTCGTGCATGAGCAGATAAAAACATTCAAATAAAGAATAAAGTGCGTGGGCTATAAAAGGTGCCTCTTCGTATTGTTTTCTTTGCCGGGCAGCTTTTATCGGGCACTTGTTCTCAAAGTTTTTGAGCGTGCGGGTGATGTTTTCAACGCAAAACAAACATCTTGGCATATCTTCAAGGGCAGAAAGAACAAAGCGGTACTTACTTATTTAAAATCGGAATATATTACGTGGCCTTCAATTTAGTTTGATCGTACATGCACGGGTAGTTACTGATCCAGTGTTACTGAGTAGTTCTTGTCGTCTCCCTTAATTTCCAGATGTCCTTCGTTTGTTTGGCACGTATTTCCCTCAGCCGAAAAGCGCCGACGTCGTGTTCGCTCTAATAGTGTCCGACAGTGCACATCAATACACGTACGGAGCCGTTAAAAGCACCGTTTTTATTAATGCGATTAATTTGAAAGAAAAACGCCGTAACTGACCAATTATTTCTTCGGCCTGACTGAGAAATGTTCCAAGGTACCTAGTACGTATGAATTATTTGGGATATTTGCTTTTATGATCGAGCGCAGGGAGAAATTGCACTCACTCTTTCCCATAGAAATGCCTTACCGGAAGTCAATTTTGGACTGGTTGCTGTCTGCTTCAATTTGCGTCAGCACGCTAGCGCCACTTGAACCTCTAGCGTACATTACAATAACTCCATGGGATGAAGCTCTCGGCTACTTCCGTCCGGCCGCGTATATTTATGACGTTCGTCCGGTCCGGCGAACTGCTTCCGATTGTCGCGCTCCTAGCGGGCGTTAGCACTTGTTATTTTGTTTTAAATAAATATGATTCATATATTTAATGAAGTGAAATAAAGGTGAAGTTGATTTGAAGGTGGGAATGGCTTTCATGGTTGTTATCGTAACTTTCTCTTTCACTCTTTCAACGCGTCTGGGCACTCTCACCCTCGCTGCTCTTGCGCGTCGGGATGCTCGGATGGGCAGGGAGGCTGGGGGCTGGGATTTCCCCGCGCCGCTGGCGCCGGGGGGCGTATCAGTGGACCGTTACGTGCGCGCGCAGGCAGGGGGGTGAAGCTCTCGGCTACTTCCCTCCTGCCGCGTATATTTATGACGTACGTCCGGCCCGGCAAACTGCTTCCGATTGTCGCGCTCCTAGCGGGCGTTAGCACTTGTTATTTTGTTTTAAATAAATATGATTCATATATTTAATGAAGTGAAATAAAGGTGAAGTTGTTTTGAAGGTGGGAATGACTTTCATGGTTGTTATCGTAACATTCTCTTTCACTCTTTCAACGTCTCTGGGCGCGCTTTCTCTCTCTCTCCGGACTCGCGCCTCGCCCCTCGAGATGCACTGGCCGCTGGCGCCGGGAAGTCGGTGGACCGTTAGAACGCGCGAGAGACACGAGCCCTCGAGCTGTTTCGCTTCTGGGAGTACGTCGCGGCGCGAGATTCGTGCCGCGTTCGTGCGCGCGCGGCTTTCTTTTCTTTTTTCGTGGAAACTCGTTGTTTTTGTAATGTGGTCAAGCATGGATTTTTGTCATCACCACACCACCTACTGTGCCAAGTGGGGAAACAATTACTGCCAAAAGCCGGGACACCAATGGTTTCGAGTTCCAATGGACGTGTGGTACGCTCTTTTGATCTTCTCCTCTTGCTTAAGTTTCTGATTAAATATTTGCAACAAAACCTAACTGTCGCGGTGGTAGTGAGTATTAATTGTTTGTTTTTGGCAATAGCTGCGATGGTTTCAAATCACCAAACCAAATCCTATCATTGTTTAGGATTCCTCTTCACTCGCCGCGAAAAAATATGTCATTGTCAAATAACTGGAGACTTCTATGTAATATCAAGATCGAACACATATGATAACTTCAAAAGATGGTAAACGTTTTGCTGTGAGCGGTTTATTTGGCATTGTTGTGAGCGATTCACGCGTCTGTTCGCGAACAGTGAAAATGAGCCTAAATAATTTTCGATTAACTGTGGATGAGCGATGGAGCGATGGAGCGATCCGCACTGGTTTCCCGTTTCGTTTAGCAGTGACGCACTCCTAAATTTAAGTGATAATATTAAAAACTAATGAAGGTTCTCGATGAAGACTCAATACCAAAGAGCTGAGCTTCTGTTTTTCTTGGCCTCATTGCTTAGTTTCCTTTAGTTGCAAGACACCGTCGTCGGTCTTTACTTATGCTTACTTATATAATCAAATTCCAAATGATTGTCAATTTAACGTGGAGGTATTTAACTCAAGGAGACGAAAAATAGAAGAGACGCGAGTATTTAGTGTCGCAGTGTTGAACTCGGAAGTACCGATTTTTGAAAGGAGGCGCAGAATATGCTCACTGCTTTCATATGACCAAGTCAGGCGCGTAATGGCCAGTCAAGCAATTCAACTTTTTTTCTAGGCTCCACGCCTGTGGCTGGACGGTGCAAGGCTTGTGAGTATACGCCAAGAAGCTCGAAAAAGATCACGAACCTAGAGATTTGATGTAAATTTTGCGATGTGTTTTTGATAGGACGCATATCATCACCTTCGTCGCACGTAACCTTAACGTTTTATCCTGTTTTGTTGTTCATTTCTTTAATTCTTGTGTGCAAAATAGTGAGAAATTTCTTCTGTATTTTTACTGTCCGTTGAATAAAAATGAACGGAAAAGGACAAGCATTGCATATTTTTGTGTATGTGTCCCTTCCGTTGCTTTGATAGGTTTCTGCTGCTTTGCTGCTGGTCTCGCTTTTCAGTGCTGGCTTGTGTGCGTTTCAACGCACATTAAACAGCATTGAAATGCGAAAACCGGGCGTAAAGCAGCAGACGCCTAGCAAAGCAACACGCAAACCAAGCAAAAAAAAAAGCCATTTTTTATTTTAATCTAGGTGGCGCAAGCTATCGCCATCCATCGAAACACAATGGCGCTGCCGTGCAGTTTCGGTTTTGGTTTCGCTATGCCGCCATGTTAATTTTAGTACAGCTTCCAGATACCAGGGAATTCAAATAGCGCTGCGGACTCCCAGGGTTTTCCAATCGACCCCGTAAGTGATGACGTCACAACAAGGCGTCCGGGTCCAAACAAACCGTTGCTAGGGACGTTGCTATGGACTAATGCATGGAGACTCCACATGAGGCTAGGTTTTTGCTTACAAGTAAGTAAATAATTTTTTGTAAGCAACCTAACTGCTTGATATCGAATTATGAAGATGTTCTTGTCGTCTCAGTGTCGTATCGCAACAATGAAAGCCATTTCTGAAGACTTACACTCCGCTTTGCTTTGGTAGCAGACGACACGATAGATTTGCTGGCCTCTGTTGCAGCGGGTGTCTTCATTGAATTGCGTCGGTAAACGAGCGACAAAAACAAGTGCATCACCATGGCCGTAAAGGCCTCCGCAATGTGCGTTTTTTTATTCTGTGAAGAACCCAGCTTTGTTACGAGGGGTGAAAATGCAGTAAAATCAAACCACGTTATACAGATCAGTTACGACGACGACCTGAAGTGCATTACCGGCGTAGTGCAGGCCAGCATGAGAAACAAATCGTACGCCGTCGAGGTAAGTCGTTTGTTATTATTATTATCGTGGTTGTCAGGTTATTAAAGAATTGCATGTCTACCGCAATTTCGCAGTATTTTGCTTTTTTTCCCCCTTGGTATACATAAATTTCCGTGGATGTGCTCTTTTGGGGAAGATCTCCATCGAACCCGCAATGCGAGTCAATCTGTAATGAACTCACCTTATGTTTTTTATCCAGTTCTTTCGCGCGTTGGGGTCTTGCGGAAATCTGAAGAAACTGCAAGGGTCCTTCACCACGCGATGGTTACAACCAGGTATACGAAGCACCCTCGCATAGCGCGAGTCCGCAAACAAAATTTGGGATCTCTACCGATCGCCTGAAGTGCTTTTCTCACGGGTGCATTGCGATCTTTTAGCAGACGATCATCTTGATCGACGCCCGGACTTTCGATAAGCCATATTTTGCATCGCACCCCATGTCTGAAACCCATTATATTTCAAACAAATGCGATGTCAGAATATCATCTTTATTCACACGATTCAAACGACGGCCCCGGCTTTACCGGCCGGCGTGCGGCAGACGGCATACTTCTTGCATCCGTCGTCTGCTGCAGGCATCTTGAGGACCGGAAGTTGCAGTCGTAAATATTTCAGAAACGAGCGATTACCGGCACACTTCTGTCGAAACATATATGACATTCAAGCTTTCTATATCTGTGAGTTTTAGAAGTTTAAATCCTACTCCTGATTTTTGAACGGTCGGGTTTTCGTAGCGAAACCGAGCCACATGTATTCGCCCATAACAACGAGCCTGGCAACGGTTTGTTTGGACCCATGACGTCACACTTAAGGAGTCAATTCGCTTTCGATGGGCGGTATAGGAAGTTGCACTCCTCTGGCGCAGGTTTCTAGGTTTCGTTTCTGGGAGGGCGTGCTGGCGGAAGGTACGCGGATGCGCGTGCTCGGCTTTCCTTTCGTAAAACTCGGTATGTTTTTAGGAAGCGTTTATTGAATGGATTCCCGTCGCCACCACGCCTACTGCTGCGCTAGGTAGGGCAACAATTCATCCAGACATCCAGGAGTAAAGTTATTTCGAATTCCGGTGGACGAAAGGTACGCTCTTTCGGTTTTCATCGGTGGCTTTAGTTTCTGATTAAAAGTTTCCGACATCAGCACCTGTCACGGTGGTAGTGAATAGTCATACGTTTGCTGGATCAATGGCTGCAATAGTCACAATTAAATCACAGAACGATATCCTACGCGTGCTTAAGAGAAATATACTCGGTGAGCAGGGAATCAGACGGAGGGCACTCTATGTTTGCAACTTCCCGCGTTGATCGATCTGTTTCTGGGGGGTATTATAGACCCGAAAGCTTCGAGTACCATAGCTTTGCATGCTAGCTCTGTGACTGCGTTTTGTTAGCATTAAGGTGTAACACTTTTATTGAGAATAACATTTCAAACACATTAAATTGTGAATTTTTCATTTCAAAGTGAGCGTTAGTATTTCTTCTTTTTTTATTGTTTATTTTAGGCTAACCTCAAAGCCACAAATCTCAACTAACCTGTAAAAACTAAAAACTTTTTTTTTCAGATTTCGCATCTGGCTGACTTATGCAAACAGGCTGGACCTGGCGGACCTCCCGCGTAGGCAGGTCTATGAAAGATACCGGCTCTGCTCAAAACGCTTCACGAGTCGCGACTATATGAACCCAGAAAAGACAAAATTAATAAGATCAGCTGTACCTACAGTCACCATCTCTGACGAGAAAGTGAAATTTCTGGCCAGTTCAGGAAAGAAAACAAATTTTGTTGTCGTTCTTAAATAATAAAAATGTAACCTTATATTCAGACATTTTCTCGTATATTAATACATTGAGATCCGTTGGGACATGTGACATTCTATAAACTGCTATAAATGTTACATTTTGCTAGTTCTTTTTTTTTTCGTTAAAACAATTAGTGAGCCATTTCATCTTATTCATTTTTATTAACTGCTCTGAATGTTAAAATCTTGCTAGATATTTCTTTTCAGGAAAACAATGAGTCATCTCATTTTAATTCAATTCATTTTATGTATTCTCATATTACAAATTAACTTTCCTCATCTTTTGCCATTGTCCAAACTTTGTTTATTTGGGCCTATCTGTGAAGTGGCTGCCCTATATTTTCAAATAACTTTTGCTGCACTATGAGTTTAAATTGGTTACTTCCCAAACATTTTAAAGTCAATACCTGGGAACACATTTGATAAAACATTTTGCTAGTGTTTTGTTGTAACAAGATTTAACTTCTTCAATTTTAAGATCTCCGCCTGATAAGACACTCATTTTTTTACATAGACCCGGTGTCCTCGGGGCCTTCCACTTCTGCTCTTGAAGAGGCACCTGAAGAGCCACTGCGTGAGTCACCTAAATAATTCTAGTGTCATTAGCAAAAGAGATAATGATAATGTTCAACCAGGCACGTCGTCAGCATTTACTTCATGTTGCAATCCCCTCTGAGAAACTTTTTTTTTTTCGTTTTTGGCCTTTTTTGGTTTTGTGTGGGAACATTCAACTTCCAAAACACACTGGAAAAACAAAAGTGCATTGAGAGCTTTGAGTACCAGATTTCAAGAAGCAAGAACTCCCATCTTGTTACAGCTTTGGTTTCTGTTAACTGTAAATATTTTTATCTAGTCGGTGACATTGGTTGTTATGTTAATCAGCTGAATCAATGCATTAATATCAGCAATCTGCACACATTGCTGATAACAGACTAGTATCTTAGCTCTAGGGTTCAGATGTAACAAGCTTAAACTGGAGCTCCACCTCATGAGACACTCATTTCAGGTGACACAGACCCAGTGTCCTCTGGGCCTTCCACATCTTCTCCCGAAGATGCACCGAGAGAGCCACTGCGGTAAGGCACCTCAGTAATACGCATGTCAAAACTTTCTCAGTTTAAAAATAAATAAAAAAATCAAGAACTCCCTTTCACCTCCCTCCCATTTAACAAAAAATATATTCCCTTAATTTAGATTGCTGTGGTGTTTTAAGAAACATAGACAGAGTTTTCTTGTTAAGACTTTTGATGGTTAAGATAATACAATCGAGAACTAGTTAGTTTTGGGGAACCTTCAACAGTCACTTTTGTTTACATTTCATTTCATTTTCGTGAGCGAATACTTGAAAAATAATCATAGCCATTTTATTGTTGTAGGTTGCCCTGAGACTGTCAACGTGATGCTGGACCCGGATCCCCTGCATTAATCCGTTGCTCTTCTATGTAAGCTCTTTGATATGTGAATAGATTTTTACCTTAGTTTTGTTAGGACGAGAATGAGAGGGCTGCCTTGAGTATATCTTTTTACTGTTTAACTTTAGCACACACTTTTTCAACCTGTACAACTTAGTATTAATCCTTCACGTTTATAACCAACGAGACATGCATGGGTGTTGAAGCTCCGTTCTGTGAAAAGAGATATTATATGTCAATTTTTTTCTCAGTCATGCTCAATCCAATAAAGCAGTGAATTATATTTTTTTCCATGCTCAACACCTGTAAAAACACGGCGCAAAGGCCGTGAGTACACGCCAAGAACATCAAAGAAAATTGCGAACCTGCAGCGCTCCAATGTTAAGTAGCGGAAGGCACTGTCACGGTTGAGCAAAACACAAGCCGAAAAGGTTTCCAAGTTGAGTGCCTTAGACACAATTCAGCCAGATGTGAGCAAAGAGTTCTTTAAATTGGTGTCTACAATGTGAACGTGCAGGGTGTAAAAAACAAAGGAAGGAAGTGGCCACAGGAGTACAGACAGTTTGCACTGAACCTGTACTTCCATGGTCCAAAAGCCTATAGGCTTTTATCAGGAGTGTTGGATTTGCCAGCTGTGAGGACCCTGAAGTTCTGACTGTCGAATATCCAGGTGACCACTGGAATTATTCCTCACGTCATTGATGTCATCAAAGAGACAGTTGAAAATTGGCCAGTATCAGATCGTGCTTGTACACTAATGTTTGATGAAATTTCACTTAAGCTGAATTTGCAGTATGATGCTAAACGTGACGTCATTGTGGAAAAGACGTCCGAGCTCCACGGTGTTCTGGCTCGAACTGTTCTGTTCGTTTTTATTCTCGCGCATCAGGAAACTCGCGCAGCGAGTTTAAAAAAAGAAGAAAAATTATTTCATTTCTCGGAGCTGGCTCCTACAGGGCTCCCCCCTGGCAGCATAGATCACGGACATACAAATAAAATTGTAGTTGATCCAATGGTGGCAATAAGAAGAAGAAGGGTGTTGGGAGTTATGTGGCCCATGAAACAGTTCTTGGTTTCCTGGGCCGGTTTGCTTATCTTGCGGCCGCGGCTGCGGCTGCGGCCAAGAGGGATTTTTCTGTCACGTGACCAGCTCCTTGGGGACAATCAAGTACCTAGCGTCCCTGTCTAATGGCGGAGAAATCCGTATCGCTTCAAGCACAAAAGCTTAATTTCGCTCGCAGAAACTGACTGCAGGAACTTTCAACTGGAGTCCAATTGACCGCCCCTTCATACTGTAGGAGCGGCAGGTAAAGTTCCGGCCAGGGAGGGTAAATATGAGCCGAAATAAAGAAAAAACCACGCAAGATAAAAGCGGCTGCAGTACATTTATATACCTCCGCCAGCGCCGGCGGCTCGCGCCTTCTGTTGTGGTCGAGGGGCGATTCCACTTCCGGCTGGCGAGCGCGACGGACGTGTTATCATGTGCTCCGTCGGAGCGGAAAAAACGGCCGTGTCAGGCCGTGGTACATCTGCTGTTTCTAGAAACTCAGAAGACTACAAGATCATCCTGCCTACTCTGCCTACTGGATACGTTGCCACCAACTCTGTTATTCTTCACTGCGATGTGAAGGGCCGGCCATACCGGATCCAAGACTTTCGCGACGAACTGCGGCGGCTGGAAGTGCTGAAAGACCTGGCGTCGGCGGGGCCGCACCAAATGAATCACGTGTGGATGCTCCGACTGCACACGCTTCAAGCGAAGCAAAGGTTAGTGGATGCAAAAGAGCTGACTGTGAAAGGGGGGCGTTGCCTCGTGCTGGACCCCTCCAACGTGGTGGTCAAACTCAAGCTGCATTGGGTGCCTTACGACGTACCGAACTGCCAAGTTAAGAAAGAGATGGAGCGGTATGGCAAGGTATCTGACGTAACCAGAGACTTCTTCCGGGAGAAGGGTTTCGAGGCTGTCGAGTCGAACACCCGGTCTGTACGCCTGACGCTCCAAGAAGGCTACACCGTCGACAGCCTCCCCCATGAAATCCGTCTGGAAGGATGCAAGGTCCTTGTCGTCGTGCCAGGACGGGCCCCGCTGTGTCTTAGATGCAGGCGGAAGGGGCACATCCAACGAGACTGCCGCGTCCCGCGCTACGGTACGGTACGGTCACGAGACGGACGACTGTGTGAAGACGTACGCTTCAATCGCCCGTGACCGCAAGTCGGAGGACAATTCCGACTACGTCATGGACGACGCTGAAGCCGAGGAAGCCGTGGGAGGGTCACCGCCCGCTGGCCTGACACGGACGGAACCAAGCGGAGCGTCGAAACCCGATGACGACGGGGACCCTGACGCTGCGACTCCATCACAGGATCCTGAGGCGAGGGTGCAAGTGCAAGTCATGGCCGGTGAAGGAACGAAGGAGCAGCTCGACGATCAGCAAGCATATCGTGAACGTGGAGCAGAGGCAACGACGGAGGGTCATGCTGGAAAAAGTAAAAGCAATCATTCACGCTCCAGAGCCAGCAAACACCACTGAACTCAAGGCATATTTGGGCCTGCTTAACTTTTACGGCAAGTTCCTTAAGAATGTGTCATCGGTGGCAGAACCAATGCACAGGCTGCTTCGAAAAGGAGAACGATGGCTTTGGACGAATGAGTGCAGTGACGCATTCAGTGCTACAAAGCAGCTGCTTATCAGCAGCCCCGCTCTCACTTACTACGACGCACGTTCCCATTGCACTGTCCAATGACATGCATTTTCTGGCCTGTGTAGGTTTTCAACACTATAAAGGGCTGTTTATACTCCGACGTTGAGCGCAGTGAACCCAGCGTAGCGCAGAACGCGCGCCTTTCATTGGCCGGCAACCAGGAACTCGACATCTGCGACCAATCAGTATCTGTGCGCGCTGCGCTACGCCGCGCCCGTCGACGTTACGTTGGAGTATAAACGTACCTTTACACTTGGCTCACATTTCCCATGCAACAGCTTAGCTTTGTACACACTTTCCGGCACAATAGTCACAGCGGCCCCCGTGTCTACCTGCATTGGTATTATGACCTTCAACGTTCACGGTTACTATGTAACCTTTCTTAGATGCTGAGTTCACTGTGCAATTGTACAAAGTGTTCTCGTCGTCCTCAGACGACTCAGATACGCGGTGCGCCTTTAGTTCCTCTTTGCTGATTCGACACATGTTTTGAAGGTGACCTACTTTAGAACATTTCTTGCACGTATAGGCCTTATACCAGCAGCTGTCCGCTGCATGCGCCTTGCCGCAACGGAAGCACCTTTGTTTCTTGCCTTCCTGTCGGGTTGAGCTTCTATTCTTTGTGACGGATCGCTTGCTTGTTTTCATGGCGTTGATTAACCCACTCCTGGTCTCCTCTTGTATCGCGGCAGTTTGTTTTGCGGCCAGTTCCCTGTCGAGGGCTATCTTGCAGGCGCTTTCAAAAGTTAAGGCTTCTGCTGCGAACAGTGCTCTTTGCGTGTCTTCGCTTCGAATCCCTGCTACCAGCCTGTCGCGCAGGGCATCCATAAGGAATTCCCCGAAATTGCATTTTCGAGCAGGGTGCTTTAGCTCGACGATGAAATCTTCAACGGACTCGTGCTCCAGTTGCACTCGACGATTAAATTTGCACCTTTCAGCAATTACGGACGTCTGCGGACAGTAGTGGTTCTTCAGGAGAACTTTACTTTCCTCGTACGTTTTTTCCCCTGGTAGCGCGGAAACTACCAAATTCTTCACTACTTCATACGCCTCTGCGCCAATTACTGTCAAGAAAACTGGCAGCTTCTTTGCTACGGCTATTTCGTTTGCGGCCACGTAATGTTCGAAACGTTCCACGTACGATTCAAAATTCTGGACCTTCGGGTCGTACTCGTCCAACTTGCCTAGCCGCGACATGTCCTGTGCCGATGAGCCAAGAAGGTACTTATCAAGTTCGCTTCGGAATCCGCCCCTGAAGCTTGCCTCGGCTGCGTCAGCTTCGCTCCACGTCGCTGGTGAGTGTGCCCGGGCCGACGGATCCCATCCTCGTCGCCAGTTGAAATGACGCAGGCGAGCGAGCTCGGTACGAGCTGATCGCACCCAAAAACGTTTATTGACAAGAAGTTGAACCGCCTGTTCTCATATCCTTTAGGAGTGACGTCACGGAGACAGAGCCGTGTGTACTTATCTACTTGATAAGACGCTCGCGCTACGACACGTACGATTCGCGACTTTAAATATACGTGGCTTTAACGCACGGAAGAAACAATACCAGCTGCAGCGACTACTGGCTGAAGAGAAAATTGATTTGCTAGCGCTCCAGGATACAAAAATGGCCTCTGACGACGAAATAGAACAAGCGCTGCGGCCTTGCTTTAGTCGCTACGAGGTGTGCGTCAGTCACGCAAATGGGATGTCGGCAGGCTGTTTTTTGTTTTTGGCAAAGTCAGTGCCGCTGCGAGACTTGAATGTCGTCGTTGATGAGCTGGGGCGTTTTGTTTTGTGTGACTTCACTTTATTTAACCGTGACTGGCGAGTCATATGCATCTATGCGCCCAACAGAGCGAACGAGAGAGTATTTTTCTTCCAGTTTCTCAGCTCGTACATGCAGTGCGACAGAGTAGTAGTTCTTTTGGGGGACTTCAATTGCGTATGCAGCCGGGATGATCGAAGTTCAGGCGTGTCGTACCGAGATAGCAGCGTAGAATTACTAACCGAAATGTTGCAAGAACACGAACTGGAAGACGTAGCACGCTCGAGGGCCAATCGCGACAATCTCCGTTTTACTCATTTTCAAAAGTCATCTAACGCGCGTCTAGACCGAATCTACATGTCGGCCGAAGTAATCACTAATGTATCAGGCTACGTCGTGAAGCCTCTTTTTTTCACAGATCATTGTTTAGGCACTGTGACGCTGGGAAATAACAAGCAGCCAAAGACTCAATTTAGTTGGCACTTGTGGAAAATGAATAACCGGTTGCTAGACGACGCTGTTTTTGTTGAGAGCGTAATAGAGACGCTAAAGAAAATTGCCTCGGTAAAAGAAACATCCTTTCTCGAAAAATGGGAATATTTTAAAGAAGAGATCAAACAAATGGCAATTAAAAGGTCTTCCTACTTAAAGTACGTATTGAGAAAGAAGGAGAAGGAATTGCAAAAGTATTGGCATGAACTTTTCGAAAATGAAAATAAAAACCCGTGCACGAACGTGGCAGAAATAGAAGAAGTAAGAAGCCAGTAATACCCGTGCCACACAGGCAACTCAAATGCCATTTACAACGAATGACATTTGAACGATCGACCAATCAGCTCGCAATCTGTCGCGCGTGCAATGCGCTACGCCCGGAGTGTCGCGCGCTGATTGGCCATCCGCTCAAATGTCATTCGTTGAAAACGGCATTCGAGCTGCCCGTGTGGCACGGGTATTAGATAACTTACACCAAGAGCGTTATCGCGGTGCGATCGTGCGAGCTAGAGCAGATAAGTTTCTGTTAGGCGAGCAGCCCACTCGGCGTGCCCTGGCCGAAGAAAGGAAGCACGCACAAGATAAGGAAATAACGATGATAAGTCAAAATGGTACTATAAGGGGTGACAACAAATTTATAGAGAATGCCTTTCTGGAATATTATAAGCAGTTATTTGGAAGCTGCCAACAGCAGATTAACACAGACGGGATTGACAGCTTACTGCAAAGAACACCACAGCTTACAGATGATAAAAAGGAGTGGATGGAGGAACCAATTACGCTCGGAGAAATAGAACGAGCTATAGAAGGTTTGCCGGCTCATAAAACGCCCGGACCTGACGGGATAAGTGCAGAATTTTATCAAAAGTTCAAAGACTTAGTAGCCCCTTTTTTCCTGGAAGTCATTCGCGAGGCGTATGAATTCAAAGCATTACCACCCTCCTTTCTTAAAACATATACTGTGCTTATACCGAAAGGCACTGATGCGAATGCGGCAAGGCGCGTAAGCGAGTACAGACCGATCACGTTATGTAGCATTGATTATAAAATGTTTGCACGGGTTTTAACTAATAAACTCCAGCAAGTCATATGTAATTTAGTAGGTGAACACCAAACATGTGGCATACGGGGAAGGAGTATCCAAACAAACATACATGTCGCGCGAACAATTTTAGACACTGTTAGCAACGAAGGAGGCCAAGTGGCGATGCTGCAGATAGATTTACAGAAGGCCTTTGATCGTGTCCGACACGAGGTGCTTTGGAAAGTGCTAGAACGCGCTAATGTAGGGGGAGTTCTTTTGGAGGGGACACGCATGTCGTACACTGGGTGTGTTACACAATTAGTTATTAATAATTCTTTGAGCCCTAAAATACCTGTATCTTCCTCCGTTAGACAGGGGTGTCCCGTGTCACCGTTGTTGTTTGCGTTGTACTTGGAGCCCTTTTGTCTGAGTGTTATTCAAAGTGAACAAGTGCACGGTTTTAGAATGGACTCAGTCGAGACAAAAGTGCTGTCTTCCGCAGACGATATTGCCGTGTTTTGTAGTGATAAAAGAAGCGTAGAGGAAGTTTTAAAACTGACACAGTCATTTTGCGCCACCACGGGTGCGGTGGTCAACCTCGATAAGTGTTCCGGTGTTTGGCACGGTACTTGGGCTACAACACCAGCTTTGTACGTAGGTATTCGATGGGAGTGCACCCCATGCAAGTACCTAGGGGTCCCACTACAGCACCTGAGGAAAACAAAGCCTTACTGGGAAAATGTCGTCGAGGACATAAAAAAAACGCACAGCCTCGTGGCGCAATCGTGACCTGTCTATTTTTACGCGAGCAACTGTGTGTAACATCTTTCTGACCGCGAAGATTTGGTATGTCCTACAGGTGCTATGCTGCCCCCGAATCTATATCCAGAAGATGCACCGCGTGTTCGCACTGTTTATCTGGTTGTCGTCAAGCGAGCCGATGTGTCGGGACAATCTGTGTCGTCGTGTGGCCAAGGGAGGGGTTGGACTGTCGCATCTTTTTATTCGTCAAACTGTGTCACGTTTTCTTTTTCTGCGTGACCAGCGACACCCCCTCTTACGAACGATGTTTCAGACAAGGCTCAGAGACGCCCTACCGTCTTTTCTTGTCGCGTCAGACTCGGGGCCTCCAGCCAAACCCGTTGGGTTAATAAATGAAGTTATAGAAGCCTTTTATTTTCTGGACGTAAGGTTTTCACGGGAATATTTATCAACAGTAACGCGCAAAAAGTTGACGCGCGACCTCCTTGAGGTGCTTTTTCCTGCCCCGTTGTATAGACTTCCCTATGTTTCGTGTCCGGGACAAGATGTCCTTGCCCGTGTAAAGAAAATGTGCGTCCCGCCTTGTGTCCAAACCTTTTTCTTCCGCCTCCATAGCGAAACGTTGCCGGTGAAGGTATGGCTTGATAGACGAGGCATTTACGTCCCATGGAGTGTAAATGGTCTACTTTGCAAACAACCTGAGACGATTGAACATGTTTTCTTGTACTGCTGGGATGCAGTGTTCTTCTGGGACGTCTTGCAACAGACTTTGAAAAGGGATTTACAGGTCAATCCTTTTTCAATTCGTTTCCTCCCAGTGGAGAAGCACGAAAGCGTACCCTATGACATGTTTATGGTATTAGGATTGCACACCTTTAGAAGTCACGTATGGCGGTGCGCCACGCAGAGCAGCTAACAGGAATGAAGGAATTGTAATGCTCCCAACGGCTCCAAGTCGGATTACAAGGGTTTTTAATATGTAATGTGTAACTTGTGCACACTAAAGAAAAAAAAAAACGCGCGCTTGGCCTAACAGTTATCGTTCCTGCCTCCCACGCGAAAAGCCAGAGTTCGATTGCTGGAAGCGACGTGTCTTTTGTTTATCCCTGCATTTTAGTGTTCTGGCAAATTCCAGAATCCTGGTGCTTGTTCGAGGTGCGAATGTTCTACGCGTCGAACTTTCTGCGCCGATTATTCCAGAAGCTCACGCGTGTACATAAGGGGCTTCGCGGAGCGAGCCAGGGTCAGTTTCGCCTCAGCGTTCGATCCTGCTGCTTCGCCGCTTCGACGCCCGCGACGCTCTGTTCTTATCATTCTTTTTCCTTTTATTTTTGGGCACAAGTTCGCCCCATTAAACGTTCAGTTTACTCAGTCAATCGCCGCCTCATCACTTGTCATTCGTGACATTTTGGTGGAAGTGCGGGGTAGTGCATTCTATGCCCGTTGAGCGTACCCCTCCGAAGACATCCCGGCCAAGCGACGTGCTCAGCCCCGGAAGGCTACCCTTCGTAGTAGACGCCGACGCCCGAGCAAGCCGCCGTACCAAAGTCCAACTCCCGGAATCCGGACCCTTGCTGCAAAAGCCGAAGAAGATCCGGACGATGACCACCCCGCCCGTCGTCGTCGTGCCCGTCGCTCCGCGGACGCCTACTCCCTTTCTCGGCGAGATCTACGAGGACGTTGAAGACTGGATCAACCAGTACGAACGTGCGGCTCGCGACAACGGGTGGAGCGACGAACGGCGCCTTTGTCGCTCATTTACCAGGATTTGAAACGGATCATGTGTAGTATCCATTAGCGGAAGAGATCGCCCCGACCAGTTCTCAACTCGAAACCTTGCTTGTCACAAAGACTACGTAGGGGAAATAGGGAAATATTTGAACTGGCTTTGTTATATTTTGCATCCGCTTTAGACATTCTTCGGTTCTGGTTCTCCTACGGGCTGCGTGTAGGTACCGTAAGCAGGATTGTTTTTTTTTTTTAATATTTCTGTGTGCGTGTGCGTGAGGGGGCTAGTTTGAACGAAGGACTTACAAAGCTACATTCTTCTCCCTCAAACTTCGCCCTGAATGGCCTTTGTCACGCACTGGGGCTTCCCTGTGGCTTCCCAGTCCCAGTCCCAGCACGAAAAAAAACGAACATTCCACGGAAATTGTACATACAAAGGGGTTAACCTCGTTTCCTACAGCTACGCAAAAATCATTCTTTTTTCTGTTCGAAAAAAGAAGCAAATTTTATTTTTTCATTTCAGAAAAAGAAGGTGTGTGCAGAGGGTTAGAAGTATTTTTATTACTTCAAAAAGTAATCAGATTACTCTTGTAATTACTGCCTAATAAAAGTAATGTATTACAAAATTACTTCAAAAAGTATTCGATTACAAGTAATTTGATTACTTGTAATGCGTACGCGGTACAAGTCTGCATGTATCACTATTGCGTGATGCACGTTTAAGATGTCAGACAAGCAGTGGTATACTGCACAGTCTTTCATCTCCAACGAAGACACCAGATGCCCTCAGAGCTGACAAATTTCCCGCTGTATAAACATAGACACAACAGCATTACAATTGATGGCTCCGTTGGTCAGCACGTTTTGAACGTTGCAAAAAAAGTGTAACTATACTCCGTTTCACCTTATGTTGTACCGCGGCGAAGGCTAGAAGCGCGAGCTCATAGCGTTGGCAGCTGCCCTTGGTGCACGAGAGCTTGTGCCGCCGAGATGTGCCCTAGAGCAAGGAGCTCGCACTCTTAGCCTTTCCTTCGGTACATCATAAGGTGAAACAGAGTATAGCGAAAGTCCTGATAAGGCTGTGAAGGTGATACTTTTGTTGATTCTATTTTTTGTGTGTGCTAAGTTAGCGCGCGTTGTCAAACGCTTGCATACGCTACAAGCGTGGCTCGTAAGCACCCTAAGATCGTGCAGGGTTGAGCAGAGATATCCTAGGGTGCCTCAATGTCCTTCTTTTTAGGGTGATGCCACCCTTTGTAGTACCCGTTGCCGACAGCACGCGCTCATGGGGAAAATACAAAGAAATCCACGAAAACAAAATGTCGCCATAGCACAGTCAGCGCCACAAACGCATGCCGGGACACGCTCTTTCACGCGCTTCTGAACAAACAAAGAAAAATAAAAGTGTGGGACAAATTGGCCAGATGTCTCCACCCTAAGCAAAGCGCACATGAAGGCATCCCACTAATATGTATTTGGAAAAAAAAAAATAGTTGAATGAGTTGCAAAGAAGGCTAAAATACTTATTCCGAACAAAATTTATTTTATAAACATTATTTCAGATATTTACATTCTCTGTAGACCTTGTTTGGTGGCAGTGGATATGAAAAACAAAAAAGGAGCATGAATTCTAATATTTTGAACAATTACAATATATTTTCTTAACCAACAAACAGGTGCTTACTCTGAGATGCAAATTGAATTTTGACGTTAGCGTTTTGGTGCCCAAAACAATTTTTTTTTTTGTAAATTTAACACTTCCCGTTTTGCGGATTACTAAGAAAACCAAACGGGCCATCAATAGGTAGAAAATACGTTTCTACCTAACATGAGGCGTACGTTTCTTCTTTTTTTTTTTCTCTTCACCTTTCTAATTTTTAGGCAAAATCAAATGAACCTCTAAATAACTTTAGTGTCTTCATAAGTAACCTCGGGAGTTCACTATGCTATTGTTTGTTACGAACACCTCTTTCAACAGTGATCTTACTATGTCACGGTGGAACGAAGCGGTGCTACCTTACCTGTCTGGAAACAAATAGGCCCGTAGCTCTCAAGTTTTGAGCAGCGCTCCAGGCGAGCGAAATAGAATATTTGGCTCGCGTTTCGCACGTGCGTCATCACGCTTCCCCACTACAGTTTTTTGTACTCCGTTCCATTCGAAGTGCCAGCATAGCAGAGGCTACAAGAGCGAGCTCCGAGCTTGCAGTGTCCCTTCCAAGCACGCGCGCTCGTGCAGTGCGAGCATCGTTTGGGGGAACCTGTTTTTGCAAGTACCTTCAGCTTCGCTATCACGTAAAGTGAAATATACGGGCTTACGGAAGCTATGAAAGAACGCAATAAAATAATAAAGCTGAATGGGACGCTGAGGCCACGAGCTGCATAATTCTTTTTTTTTATTTTTTGTTTTTCTTTTTTTAAACGTTTTGTTATCGCGCGTCTAAAGATGCTGACAGATCATTGAATTCGAAAGTGGCTCGTGCAAAATCGAACGTTACAGCGCCGCCTGGATAGTGCTGCCAGCATAACATGGTCGCGTCTTGCGGACGCCCTCGCGCCCCCTGCCCGAGAGCAACGGGTCTATTGGGGTGTGTGTATGATTATACAGCCTAGAACACAGTCTGCCTCAACGGGCGACTTGTGTCCCAGCTGTAGGTGATCAATTTAGCCAGTGCAGTACAACCGGTAGCCTGGGGTCTTTAACGTGCATCACGCAATAGTAATAATACACGCCCGCACGCCGGTACGATGCTCATCTAGATCGAAACGGGCAGGGGTGGGGATTGAACCCAGGATCCCTGGGTTATACAGCGCGAGCTTTCGCTCCACGTGCTCCGAGCTGGTGTGCTCTAGCCCACTCGGCCGCCGATCCTTTTTTTTTTTTTCTTTATTGCACTTGGCCACCGATTCCTCTTTATCTGCAGTCTGGACTCAGTCCTTCGATGTGTTTGCGTTTGTTTTGCAAGTGGCGTCAAATGCGCCAGTGCACGAGGCCGGTGTCTCGAGCGGCTCTTGGAAGCAGTTTTCGGCGCAGTACTGCAATGAGCGGCCCTTGGAAGGGAATGGCAGCGGAGCACCCGCTCCTCGCACGGGTCTTGCGCGTTTCCGCAACAATGATTGGCGGTACTTGAAAGCGTGAATTTCATCAAATGAATTTAGTCTGCACTTGCCGGCAGCGCCTTCAACTTATGGAATTTACGAGGATAACTCGAGTGCAACATGGCTTTGTGTATTTGGGTGGTTATTTTTCGCTGACAGGCAGACAAACGGAAAGTGTCCTTTCTTGCCATACCCGTTGCCATTCTTGTCAGCTGCTGTGCACTTGGCGCGCGATTGTGGACGAGTAATAGACCCATCCCAAAAATACTCCCTCCTCAGGCAGATCCGAAAATCCTCCACAGTGACGTGCGCAAAAGACACCATTAATGTGGCGAGGCTATTACTTGTATAATACTGTTCTTAAATGAGCTATATATAAGCGATCGGCTTTCAATTTTTATGGTGTCTTTTGCACACGCAACTGTGCAGTTTTTCAAACTCCGCCAGAAGAGGGCGTAATTTCGGGATGGGTCTATAGAGCCGCGCCACTTGCTTGGACAGAGAACTCCTTGGTACACTTTACGGGTGGGAAACGGTTGCTTCTTGTTGCTTTTGACTCGGCGCGCAGAAGTGTGGACCTCTTCGACGAGGTCCACACCTCTGGACGTGCAGAAGTGTGGACCTCGCCACTAAATGAGCGATGCTTAGGGTTGACACTCTGTTCCCCAATATTGCTGTGGGCGCCGCCATCGTGGTGCTTGTACAGAGCAGACGCAACTGCCGATCGTCATGATTCAAAAGTGCAACTTCCTCGGCATTTGATTCGGTGTTAGGAAGCTCATGTAATATTGCTTTGCTCTGTCGCGAAGCGTGCAAACATTTGTGGAGGACGTAAAAGCGTTTCCTGTGATTTCAGATAAATTTTCAGATAACTGGCAGCCATGATTTTAAGCCACAATATGGACAAGTGTCGTTACCCTGAAGCGTAGCTTATTTAGTGGCACTAGGGAAGATCATGGCGGAACAGCGCAGCACTGAGCTAGATTTCAGACGCCATGTTCTTCTATATGTAGTGCCACTAAATAAGCTACGCCAGCGGCGGACGCAGAGCGAATAAGATCTAGCTCGAGGTCCGCGGCGAACACCCCGTGGCCCGAGACCACCCCGAGCGCCCGATCTGCATGCGCAGCTGCGAACATGCAACTCGTTTGTTCCGGAAAAATTCTGCGCCATCTATGAGGAAAAGGGTACAAATAAATAGCGGTTGAATCCCCCTTAAGTGAACCGAAAAGGGCAATCCCACAGAGCGGGGAATTGCTCCACGAGCGCGATGAATTAAAAAGTTGCATCGTCGCACAACAAAATGTTCGTCTTCTTCGTCTTCAACAGTGGAAGCCAAAAGAAAACGACTTTGAATTGAATTTGGATTCCAATCCAAACAACAGAGGTCAGCCTGTTGCCAGACTTAGCGCTTCGATTATACTAAAAACGAAGCAGTCCGCCGCCAAGGTCCGGGCGAGAAAAGTCGCTTGGCATTTCTCAGAAGCGCGGGCCGCGGTCCGCCGGCGAACCTCAAAGACCGGTGACGTAAGATCACGTGATGCGCGGCCCGCGGACCAAAACAGCAATTTGGTCCGTCGTGTTTATACACCGGGCACGTCCGTTTCGATGGGGTCGGTTTATCGTTCCCTCTCGTTCCGTTCATGATCTCGTGGTTCTGCGCTCCTCTACCTCCTTTTCCTCTTGTTACCTACTACCAGATCGCATAATCTACAACACCATCTTTGCGAGGGAAAATGGCTAGAAAACCGGAGAACCCTCGACGGACACGAACCGAAAAAACCTTTAGTAACTAGAAAACTAATTTCATTTTTATATTTTTATTGTTCAAGATTCATAGTGATGTGACAATTATTATTCAAATGACGAATATTAAGATTATAATTTACGTTACAGCCAAAACACAATTTAGACCCGGGGTCTGTGTTCAGCTGCGTAAGAAGACAGCGTGCTTCGGCTCTGTAGCTTTGGCCTCACCGCCTCACCGCATCCCCGGAGAAAACGACCTACGTGGTCGTCGCATCCCGTAAACAAAGAAAAGCTGGCTTCGCCAGTCAGATGTACTTAAAGGGGCCATGAAACGAATTTTGGGTTGGGATGAATGATTTTAAATTGGGACTTTACTAATCGCATTTCGTTTAGTTGGCCAAAAGAAAGAGGCTGGAAAGTCAAAAGCCAGCTTTTCGGTACGAACATTTGAAAATATAGCGGACTATTTTGTACCTTCTTGCCTTCGAAAGCTCTCCGCCTATTCACTATGATTCATCCGCGGTTCCAAAAGCTCGTCACCGGCGCCAAACTGACGTCAGCAGAGCACAGCTCACGCATTGGACACGAGAACTGCGTCACTCGGACGTATGCGCTCGTCAACAATCAATCCGTCGACGAATATTTGGATTCGCGTTCGTGGCCAATGAGTGCCCTGACGGAACGTATTGTCACTGGAGAATGACAAGTTCTATGGTGTGCATAAAAAGCACGGTGGAAGCTAGGAGTCATCGCACCGGTGCCGAAGGAATGTCACGACCACGTGATTTCACAATTCGCATTTGAGTTGAGGATTAAAGCTAAGGAGGAAGAAGTAGGAAAATCGTTTCATGACCCCTTTAACGCTAGCAGGCTACAGAATCCAACCATCAACCTCGATCGGAATACTCGGAATGTACAGTCGCCGCGGGAGGTAATAGCTCCACGCGAGCGCGCGTTTTTTTCCGAGGGGCGCTTGACTGGTGGCTTGCGATAGAACTAGAGATGACGTCAGGGCGAGTCCATGCGGAGTGGACGGGGGAAGTCGTCTCAATTCAAGGGAACCGTTGTTATCATCCGCACGCCCGCACGCCTGAGTGTATACTTCGTTTCAGCTTCGGTCCGAGCGCGGCCAATGTAATGAGCCGAAGGGCCAATCAAACAGCGAAGAGGCACAACGTCATGGCGTGCTCTCTGCAGTTGATAGGACCAGCGGGTATTCGCCGTCTCTCTGTGAGTGCTCCTCCGCCGGCTAGTCCTATCAAGCGCAGAGAGCACGCCGTGATGTTGCGCTTTTTGCGCTGTTTGATTGGCCCTTCGGCTCATAACATCGGCCGCGCTCGGACCGAAGGTGAAACGAAATATAGTTCGAATGAAAAGGGGAGATGATTCTGCAGAAGTCGAGATCGATGAGCACGACTGAGATGGCTGTTTGGAAAGAGAGAAGGAAACACGTCGTCTTTTCTAACTTCTGCAGAATCATCTCCCATTTTCATTCGAACTACGCTCCCCTGCAGGCAGAGGATAGCAACGGTTCCCTTGAATTGAGCGGCTTCCCTCGTCCACTCCGCATGGACTCGCCCTAACGTCATCTCTAGTTTTATTGCAAGTCACCAGTCGAGCGCCCCTCGGAAATAAACGCGCGCTCGCGTGGAGCTATTAACTCCCGCGGCGACTGTACATCGATGAAGACGGCTCATGCAGAACCTGGATGACCAAGGTCAGCCAGCAATGCAAGGCAATCATCCATGTCATCAGAAGGATATGCAGCTCCAGAGGCGGAGCGAACGAAGGAATCGCACGTCAGATGGTGAAGGCACTCATCGTATCAAAAGTCTGCTACTGCGCTTCGAATTACAACATCTCAAAAAGCCAGCGGAAAAAACTGGAAACCATCAACAGACAAGCCGCACGGGTCATTACCGGCTTACCCCGATTCACACCAATAGGGACACTCATGGAACATGCCCAGCTCAACACCTTACAAGAAATTGTAATAGTACGATCTGTTGCCCACCGTGAACGACTACAACACTCACGACCCGGCAGAACCATTCTCAGTCTAATTCAAGCAATTAAACTCACGCTTCCCGACTTCCCAGAGAACGACCCTCCTTGGGTAGAATACATCGACCTCGTGGAAGGCAAGCCCATCCCGAAGAACGCGAGTTTCAAACATCCAGATCGTCAGACATCGCAAGCCAATAGCCACAACAAACGAATACAGGCCTGGAAAAGCTCGGCGGAGAAGCTAGCCGTCTACACAGACGCGGCATTCGCGACACTCCCAGACCAACTTGCTACGGTCGCAGTAGCAATACCAGAAAAAGGAGTCATATCTTCCAACCAATTACCGAACAGCACCTCAGTCAAGGGTGGCGAACTCGGAGCGATTCAATATGCGATGGAAACAGTCCTCAACGACACAACCATTAGACCAAAAGAGCTCCACGTTTTTACGGACTCGGTAGCCTCGCTCACCGAGTGCAGAAATAGGAACAGCCCCTGCAAGAGAGCAAAATCCATAAAAAAGATGGCCCTCCAACTTTCTCTGCAAGGCACAAAAGTCCAGCTGTCCTGGGTGCCCACCCACGCAGGCATAGCAGGTAATGAGCAGGCCCACTCTGAAGCTCGCGCGCTAATTAGCCCCGTGCGCGACCGAAAGCGGCGCTGTGGTCGGCCTTCCACGATTGGCCAAACGCTGACTATGACGTCGGAAAAAGGGATTTATCATCGACGGAAGTAAGAGGAATGAAAGAACTTTAATTTTCACGGTGTTGGCAGTGTTCCTTTGAGAGCGCAATGATTTCAAGCTTCCACCATGCTAATAACAAACTCCATCGAACTTGTTGTTTGCAAGGTAATGACGT